>JAOTQJ010137325.1:13760-41366 GCA_025642045.1 Solanum sejunctum | reverse complement strand
AACAAATCTTTAATTTCTAGTGTATATGGATAAAACCATTGTACTGGGGTGTGCTATTCATATGGGCTTTTGATTTAGCTATTGGGTCTGATATTTTGGCTTATTTGTAGTTGATTTGAGAGAATTCAATCCATTCCTATGTTTAATCTATAATTTCAAGGTTGCAAAATTAGGGTTTACTCTAGATCTCTAATTATTGCTTTAGTCGAAATGATTCGAGTGTTCAATGGATATAATAGATGGAAACTTCATAGGGTTTTAGTTTAAGTCCATAGCCATGGATCCAATGGTCAAGGTATTAGAGATTTTTCTAAGATTTCTTAAGCCAAGCATGTCCTCGATGGTCCGTGTATGATTTATTTGTCAATTCATGCGAAACACTCTTGTATGATAGTTGATTATAGGTGATACGGGTTATAAGAAACCTAGACTATTCTCGCAACATCAACTCATTTAATCAAATATTTAGACCAAGCTGGTAGATCGATTACCATATTTGCATATCCCAAACATCTTCCTTTAATTGCTATTTAAATCATTAATTAAATTTTGTTTAGCTCAATCACTATTTTGATTATGACAACATCCCAGATCCTACAATTACTTGTCCTAATTAGTAACTTCTACCTTGAACAATGCTTCACTGTGGGATCGACCCCAACCTCTAAAGTTGGGTTATTATGCTGATGACGACCGCCCCTACTTTTTGTGAGTAGCTGGGCTGAGAGATATCATAAAGGCTTTTTGCAAACTTTGACAAATGTGAGTTTTTTCTAAGTGAGGTTACCTTCCTTGGGCATGTGGCATCAAGTGATAGTATCAAGGTTGATCCTAAGAAGATAGAAATGGTGAGAAATTAGCGAAGGCCATCGACTCTTATGGACATTAGGAATTTCTTGGGCTTAGTCAGGTACTATGGAAGTATTTGAAAGGTTTCTCTTACATTTCATCCCAATTGACCAAGTTGAGTCAGAAGAAAGCAATGTTTGTGTCGACATATGAGTGGGAGAAAATTTTCCAAACGTTGAAGGATTAACTAACTTTGGCTCTAATTTTGACCTTGTTGGAGGGAAATGATGGATTTGAGGTATATTATGTTGCTTCAAGGATTTGTTTGGGGTGTGCATTGATGCAATATTGTAATTTAATTGCCTAGAGCTCAAGGCAATTGAAGGTATATGAGAAGAACTACCTAACTCATATTATTGAACTTGTGGTCGTATTGCTTTGAAAATTTGGCATCACTACTTTCAAGGGGTTCATATATGTACATATTCACCAAGCACAATAGCCTTCAACATGTGTTCACCCAAAACGATCTCAACTTCAGGCAACAGAGGTGGTTAGATCTTGTCAACAACTATATATGAGTGTGAAGTATCACCTGGCCAAAGCCAATATAGTAGTTGAAGCCCTTAGTAGAATTCCCAGAATAGTGTGTCTCACATAGAAGATGGTGGAAAAAGGGAGTTGTCCAAAGAAGTGCACAGGTTGTCTATGTTGGGAGTGAAGCTGAATGAATTCAAAGTGGTAGTGCAATGGTGCTTAATGGGTCGAAATCTTCTTTAATTGAGGATGTTAAGTCTAAGCAAGATCTTGATCCCACATTAGTTGAATTGAAACCCTTAGTGAAAGAAGGAAAGCTAGAAGGTTTCACACAAGGGGAAGATACCGTACTCCGATATCATGGAAGATTATGTATGTAAAATGATATCTAGTAGAAGATGTTGATATTGCAAGAGGCTCATAGATTTTCTTATTCTATTAATCTCAATTCTACAAAAATATATAAAGATTTGAGGGAGATATATAGGTGGAACGAAATGAAGAGCAACATTGAAACATTTGTGGTCAAGTGTGCCAATTAGCAACAAGTCAAAGTTGAGCATCAATGACTAGGTGGCCTAGTCTAAGATATTGATATTCCTACATGAAAGTAGGAATAAGTCAATATGTACTTTTTAGTGGCTTACCTTATACCAAAAAAGGTTTTGATTCCATATGGGTGATAGTTGATTAGATCACAAATTTTTCTCACTCTTTACTAGTGAAAATAACATTTAGTGATGAAGAGTATGCTTACTTGTATATCTGAGAATAGGTGAGGTTACATGGGATTTCATTATCCATCATATCAAATCATGGCATCGAATTTACCTCTCATCTTTGTATATCTTTTCAAAGAGGACTTGGTACTAAGGTGAAGTTGAGTACAACCTTCAATCCAAAATCAATGGGCAAGTCAAAAGGATAATTTAAATGTTGGAGGATATGTTGAGAGTTTGCGTGCTGGAATTCAAAGAAAGTTGGGATGATCATTTGCCTCTCATCAAGTTTACCTATAATAATAGCTCTACTACAGGCATTGAAAGAACACCATTTGAGGCATTGTATGGTAAATGGTATAGATCACCTATTAGGTTGTTTGAAGTTGGTGAGATGGTTGTGCTAGGACCAAACAAATTCATGGATGTGATGTAATAGTGAGACTCATAAGAGAAAATTTTAAATGGAGTTGAAGTCAAAAATAGTTCTACTTGGATATAAGAAGGAGGGACCTTGAGTTCAATGTAGTAATTGGGTCTATTTGAAAGTGTCTCCCATGAAAGGTATGATCTGATTTGGTAAAAGGGAAAATTAAGCCTTAGGTATGTAAGGCCCTATAAGATAGTTAGAAGAGTTGGCAAAGTGGCGTATAAGTTGGAGTTACCTATGAAAATGAATTTAATTCATCACGTCTTTCATGTGTCAATGTTGAGGAAGTTCATAGGTGATACAAACTTCATAGTTCCCTCAGAAGATGTGAACATTGAAGACAACTTGAGTTGTGAGGAAGTATTGGTTGAGATCTTAGATCGGCAAGTGAAGAAGCTAAGGAATAAGGAGGTTGCATCCATTAAAGTACTTTGGAGAAATCAATAAGTTGACGGTGCTACATATTTTGAGACATATTTTGAATATAGAGTTTGAAAATTTCTATGTTTATGGATAGTTTTGAGACATATTTTGAATATAGAGTTTGAAAATTTTATAAAAGATGTTTAAAGTGCATTGTTGCATGCATGTTGGATTTTTAGCGAATGATTAACTCCTTAGAATCTATGTTTAAGAATATTTGGAGATAAATGTTCCCAAGGGGGAGATATTGTAATGAACCCCAAGCTGGGAGCCTGAGAAATGCAGAAAAGTTTGGTTGGAAAATGCTCAGGGGTTAGATCATAAAGCTATGTTTATGGCGTGAGGTTAAGACCATGAGTGGTAGACTAGTTTCATGAATGAAAGCTCCATGAGGTTGTGATTTTACTAATTTTAAAGTAGTTCACAAAGGGCCCATATGGTCTGTGAAAGGAAACATGGCCTGTTGATAGATTCATTAGTGTGAGTTTCAAACATGAAGATAATTTGAAGTTTTTGGAAGGTACCCCATGATTAATAAGATGATTAGTAGTTCCATATATAGCCCATGGTTAGCCTTTGTTAATAGACTCCAAAAGAGACAAAATTTTTCTAAGTATAATAACAAAGTGGATATTCGAAACTGTAACAATTACATGGGCATCAAGTTGTTAAGTCACACTACGAAGGTCTGTGAGAGAGAGATGGAGATGACGGTGAAAAAAGTACTATCTATTTCAGAGAATTAGTTTGGATTCATGCCGGGGTGGTCAACTATAAAGTAATTTATCTTGTTCGGAGATTAGTGGAAAAATATAGGGAAAGAAAGAAGAACCTTCATATGGTGTTCATTGATCTCGAGAAGGCCGATGATAAAGTTCTAAGGGATGTCCTATGGAGGTGTCTAGAGGTGAAATATGTCCTAATAGCATATATAATGGTGATAAAGGACATGTACGATAGAGGCACAACTCAAGTAAGAATGGTAGGAGGAGACTCAGAGTATTCCTATTGAGATGGGACTCCATCAGGGATCTGTGTTAAGCCCTTTCCTATTTGCCTTGGCGATGGATGAGTTGACATGATCTATAAAGGAGGAGATTCCATGATGTATGCTCTTTTTATATGACATAGTACTAATTGATGAGACTTGAACTAAAGTTAATGATAGGTTAGTGGCCTGGAGACACACCTTGGAGTCCAAAGGATTCAAAATTGAGTTGTACCAAAACAGAATACTTGGAGTGCAAATTCAATTTTGAGAGGGATGAAACAAACATTGATGTGAGGCTTGCCACTCAATCGATACGCACGAGGAAAACTTTAAGTATCTGGGGTCCATCATCCAGAGTAATGGCGATATCAATAATGATGTCACATACTGTATTGGGGCAGCATGGTACTGTGTGCTAAGAAGATACCACCTAAACTCAGAGGTATGTTTTACAAAATAGTGGTTTGACCATCAATGCTATATGGGTTGGAGTGTTGGCCGATAAAAAATAAACATGTTCACAAGATCCATGTCGCAGAGATGAGGATATTGAGATGGATGTGTGCTCACAGCGGGAGAGATAAGATTAGGAATAAAACCATTCTGGAGAAGCTAGAGGTAGCCAATGTGGCTGATAAGATGAGAAAACCAAGACTGTGATGGTTTAGACATGTACAGAGAAAGAGTAATGATGCTCCTTTCATGAGATGTGAGAGGTTGGTTTTAGAAGTTACATGGAGGGGTAGAGGTAAATCAACGAAGTATTGGGGGGAGGTGATCAGACAAGATATGGCAAAATTGGATCTCACTGAGAACATGACCTTAGATAGAAAAGAATGGTGGTCATGAATTAAAGTAGCAGGCTAATAGGTTGGTAGGGTTAGGTGGATTTCTTGCCATGAGGTATAGTAGGGCAGCAGGAGTATTCGTGTTTTTATTATGTGGTCATATCTATCACATATGTGTTAGTTTTATCATATTTGCATATTGTCATGTGTGATTTAATTATTAGTCTCTCTTTTTATTCCCTTTTTCTATCCTTTCCTTCTTGTTTGTAATATCTAGTTTATTCTGCTTATGATTCTTGAGACGAAGGTTCCTAAGAAACAACCTCTCTACTTCTATGAGGTGATGTTAAGGTCTGCGTACATTCTCCCCTCCCCTGACCCCACTTGTGGAATCCCACTGAGTATGTTGTTGTTATTGTTGGAAGGGCTCCTGGAGGCCATCAATGAGGCATGGAAGATGTCACCCTAGTTACACCTCCTTTTTAGAGGATAACACGATCATTGTCAAGAAATAGAACCTAACAAAGGTTAGGGTCGAAACCACAGGGAATATGTAGACTCAAGAGAATTCACCAATTCACAGTACGAATGATTAACCAACTTGCTTCCCCAAAGAGGAGGGGGTTTACAAAAATCAATGAGAAATATAACTAAACTAACAATCATAAGAGATAAGTCAATATGAAGAGAAACTATGGTATTGTGTTCCCCCATGATTCCCCAACTCAGTATCATTGGATAATCTAATTCTTTTCTAGTGTAAAACATACAGGATGGTAAGTTATGTTTACCCAGCCATTTGGTCAAAGGTAAGAGGTGAATTTCACTATGCAATTTGGCCCATCTTCATAGTGTGCATTACTAACCCTTACCTATTAGTCCCTGTACAACCTCCCCTTGGCCCAGTTTGGTTGATTAGGCGAAAACACATCAATAAAATCCTATTAATGAATCTTTTTTCTTATTCATTAATACCTTGGTCCAGTCATTAATACTAAGTGAGTTCTAATGTTTTCCACTACTAGAAAGTATGGAAAACGAAGAGAGTTAATTAATACATGCATATACACTTTCCAGGAATCATGAATTATTCGATTTTACTTTATTAATTCTTTATGGTTCTCACAACCCTAGTTGTGGATTTAGCTACTCATATTATGTGTAGAGGAATAATTATGAATTAAGAAAATATTAAACACTTACACCATTGAATTAATAACAAACGAAATACAACATTAATAAGAATCACAAGCTTAAGGATGAAGCCTCAAAGACTATTCAATATGATCTTATAATTTTCTCTCTCTAAATATTGAGTTCTCTAATAGTAGGCAAAAACTTATGAAATAATAACCTAAAACCAATTTATAATATTAAAATTCAAGTCGTAAACAAAATAGGAGTACTGGTTAGCACATTATGCAAAAGGTGTTTTGGGGCCATATTGCATTCCATGGCTCGTAATCGGTGTCTCATACTCAACGGCTGGAAATTTGGACTTTAACTCTATGACACCCTTCTATGACTCATAAAGTGATTTACGACTGGTAAAGGGGAAGTCGTTTGATGAAATTCCATAAAGTCCAAGTCTCTGATCCTCAGGGTGTGGTCCATCATCTACGACTTGTAAAACCTTCTATGACTCATCTATTTGAAAAAACTTCAGAAAGTAGACCCTCACTGTAATTGTCCATGAAACCACCCTACGACCAATAAATGATTTACGGCCTATAAAGGGTCTTCTATGACTACAAAAATCAGTAACTTTTGCAATTTTCCCCAAAATCAAGACCAACCTATAATCCTGCAAATATAAACATACAAAAACACATAAAACCAACTAATATCTCATTAAAAACACATAAAATTCCAAGTTTTAAGTACAAAAAGTGTTGTATTTTGGCAATACATCCACACACTCAACATAAAATTGTTGCTTATCCTCAAGTGATGGAATCAATCTATATAGATAATATAGTAACACAGACCTCAACCGAATGGCATACATCACATAAATCTTAGACTTAGATACCTACACCAACTTTCAAAACAGGATCAGATAACCATCTAGCAAACTAATACAACTTGGTGCATGTGACAAGATAACTATGACAACCAAGGGACTATCAATAGCCCATAATCACTGAACAAGTCTAGAGCTAACAATGCAATGCAAGTGCCCTCATAGAGAGAAGTCCCATATTTAACTCTCAATGCTGTTTTCATGTTTAACCTTAGGACTGTGCAAAATCACTCACTCTCACAATAGATATTCATACATAATATCTTATACCATAGTCTTTCCCCTATACTCATGACTCAGACCTTCAACATACTAGATTGTAACAACCCCAAAAATTGCCCAAAAATGTGCCTCGGAAGTGCGCAGAATCATAATTTTCATATATCTAACAATCCATTCATTATTTTGACAAATTTGACTTCATATTCTTGTTCAAGGGGTCCAATTGAGTGGCAAATAGGTCTAACTAGGATTTTAGAGCAAC
This sequence comes from Solanum sejunctum, assembly GCA_025642045.1. Classification (NCBI taxonomy): domain Eukaryota; kingdom Viridiplantae; phylum Streptophyta; class Magnoliopsida; order Solanales; family Solanaceae; genus Solanum; species Solanum sejunctum. The sequence continues at coordinate 34,182 of JAOTQJ010137325.1, read as the reverse complement.
CGTATCAAAATCCAAAAATCACAAAATATGCTATTTAGGAGGGTCAAGTTTGAAGGGGCATATCACATAGCACAAAAGTCACTGGGTATCTAATGATTCACAAAATAAAACTCCTTTGAATTAGATTTCCAAAGCATTTAGTTTTACCTCATTCCAAGTTTGGATGAAGGATTTATGGCCATTTTGGTAGAACTTATTTGTGCAAAAAATGCAGATTACAGTGGGTTTTTTGTCTCACCTCCTTGACGTGCCCTTGTTTTGTTTGGTGCCTATTTTAACTTTCTTAGTCCAAGACTTATATGTCTTGGGCCTAAGGGTTGCCACACTTGAAAATACATATACTTAGCCTTATTTCGCCCTTATATTATCCTAAACATTCCCTAATACTTACTCAAACATTTAGACTCATATTTTACCCTAAATTCAAGTCCCAAACTCAAGACCAATCATAAGGATTTCATCAAGGATCTCAGTCAAGCTTCAAGTCTCTTTTTCGAATCTTCTTCAAGGGTTCTCCAAATTCAAGGTTTATAGTGTTGAACCATTGTGTCCTTCCACCCATGGGGCCTAAGCGTCCTTTTTACTGATATTGCATGATTTAAAGTTGAGTTTACATGTGGCTCCTGTATATTGAGAAATTTACTGCACAGTGATTTAAATTCATGTATGGTTGTTTTAGCATATCTTGAGCTTTAAATCTTGAATCTACTGTAAGATATGTTGAGAGGTTTTGATATGTATGTCTTGAAGGTGTTTCAATGTTTTGATTGGTGGTTTTACATAAGATTTTCTTGCATGATTTCATCTCTAAATTACATGGTATTTTACCCCCATTTCACACCCGCCAAGTGTTTGATAAAATGTCCGACTAGCGTTTCTTGAAGAATTGAAGGTCCAATGTATGTCTTATGAGTTGAAAAGTGTTATGATGATTATATGATGATGAAATAATGATGGAATAATAATGAGATTATGTTATGCATATGATGTATAATTATGAGAGGACATGTAGGTATATGATGACTATATAATGATGAAAGTATATCGTACATGTGTTGAATTCATGAAAAGTATCTATGATATTGCAAGTTGATTGTCTTGTTGAGGGGGTACCAAGACTCTTTCACCTTGTTAAGAGGGGGCCAAGTCTCAATCACTTTGACAAGGGGGTGCCAAGCCTCGGTTACCTTGTTGACGGGGTTACCAAGCCTCAACCACATTATTGAGAATGTGCCACGTCTCAATCACCTTAAATAGAGGGTGTCAAGTCTAAATTACCTTTTTGAGAGGATACCAAGTCTTAATTACCTTGACGAGGGGGTGCCAAGCCTCAGATACCTTGTTGAGGGCGTATCAAGCCTCAATCACCGTTCAAGGAATGATGTGCCTTGGAGTTATGATGTAGTTCACTTGGTCTATCCTTCACAAATGATATCCTATATAAGCATTAGGTACTTAAGCATGTTTAACTTATGCATTGATGATATATGTCATATTGCTATGTAATGCCTATTGTCTATTATTATGCATGTTGATTATGAAGCTTATGTCTTGTCTCATTGCATCCCACAAGCTTAGTACATTCAAACGTACTAACACATACTCTATGCCTATATGATGTTACTATGTAGGAACCATAGCTCCTATTGATTCATCTTGTGGCTAGACGGATTTTTCAAGTTAGCCTTTGGTGAGTCCTCCATTTAGGGGACAATGACAATTCTTCTATACTATGTTCTAAGGTTATCTTTCTTTTAGGGATGTATTAACTATAATGGTGTGTCTTGTTGCTTGTCTTAGCCACCGCTCTTATTTATATAGTAGAGGTATTGTTAGACATGTTATATACTACGCTTGAGCTTTGATTCACTTATGATATTAAAACTAATTAAATATATAATATTTCTCTCTCCCTTAGTCCCGATTCCCCTTATTTATATTTTTTACATTATTTTACTTTGCTTCAGCGACAAAGTATGTGTAATGATATTCTATGAAGATTGTTTGGGGTCCCTTTGGGTACCCCATTCACCGATCACATCTAGGGCCTAGGATTGGGTCATGATAAAGATGGTATCGGAGCACTAGGTTGATAGATCTTCAGAGTCCAACACACTGCATGGATTAGAGTCTTATTCATGGTTATGTTATGCTCCACAACTATGAGTAGGAAGCTTTGAGATATTTTAGGAAATGTTTCAATTTATCATGGTCTATGTCATGCTTTAGAAGCTTCCCCTCTAACAAATGTTCTTTTCTCTTTTAATTGATCATGCCGCTTTAATGTGGAAGGCGATGAAAGGTAAGTAGAAGGTTTTGATTTAGATGGATCTAAGTTTCACTATTTCTTCTCCATTCTTTTAGTGATGGTAGGGCTTCTTGTATGCCCGAGTGATTGTATTGCTAGAAAATTCATAGGTGTTGATCCGAGTTTATATTGCATTAGGTCATACTTTGTGGCTTGTTGGATTTGTTGTGGTGGATTTTGATGTTGTACTTGGGATAAAATAGTTGCACACATATGTATCTCCTTGGTGATAGGACCCATAGAGTTAGAATCTGACCCCCTAATGAATTCGTCTTTGAGTGTGAGGTTGTCAAGTTGTAACAAAAGAGGTAGGTCTATTCTTTCTTAAGGTACAATTGGGTCTCTAAGGGATCGCATTTGTCACCTTGTGAGAAATGTAGGTGCTGAACCTAAGTTATTTTGTCTATGAAATTATTGGTGATGGTGGATTAGGCTTTGAATATCCTTTCTGATATTTTGAATTTTGGGGTAGTGTCCTTTAGTTTGACTAGTACGCTGGTTATGCCTATAAGTCTCATGAGTAAGATCTCTAGTCCTTACTATAATAGATTTATGGTGGTGTTGGTGATTATAAGATGGTTTGTGTTCCCTAATGAGGTAGTGCATATGAGTCTTTTGAAAGTAGTACTACAAAGTTTAAGGAAGGAGGTTGATAGATAGGAGAAATAGGAATTTTGGTGGTAAGAGGTTGCCTTCCTAGGTTGTGTGGTGTCAAATGATGGTATTAAGGTGTACTTTAGTAAGGTGAAGCTGATTAGAGATTAGCCTAGACTTTTGACTTCATCAGATATTAGGAGCCTCTTGGGTTTAATGGGCTATTATCGAAGATTGTGAGTAGGTTCTCTTTTATTGTTGCTTCTATGACTTAGTTGACTCTATGTAAGGCCATGTTATGATTGATATTTTGAGTAGGGTGATTTGATAGGTCCAGGGGTTACTATTTCTTATGTTATCCCTTGGTGCTAGTAGGATTCATCTGTATGAGGGTTGATCCTTGATCCCTTCCAATCGAGGAGACTCAAAACTATTTTTAAGAAAACTTACATGGATTTTGCTTACTTAATTTAAGGTTTTGAATGTTATGATTTCTAAAATGCAATTGACGAATGGATAAAGTTTATTTGACGATTTTAATATGATTTAAACCATTATATGAGAATTTACTTTGGGTTTATGAAGTTACAAGTATGTATGTCCCCTTTAAAAATTATTTATGCATGAGTGATTACACTATGGATTTAATTATATTTTCACTTCAGTTTCATATTATAAATGTTGATTTTAGATTTAGTCTTAATTATCAATATCATTCTCTCATTGTTCATAGCAAATGCATTCAGTACATGGATTACTTTGAGAAATTATATCATGGGTTAAGCCCAATTTTATTTTATGGTATGATTTTGATAAAATATTGGTTATGACAATATTGTGACTAGATGTATGTCTATTAATTATGCCTCTTTGTGCATTTTGGATACTTGCACCATTTAGTATATGAATGGGTTATTCCTATGCATGAGTATTATGATATGAAACTATGATTTTGGCATTTGATCCCAAGTATGAATTATTATGAATGGTGTTTAGCTTTTACACGCAACAGTGTATTGAAATGATTTGGATCTCTTTGAAAGTATGTATATGCATATTATAAGTATTCTTGTAGGAGGACGACTTAGCACCGACGGATTGAGACGGGGGTCTATAAGGGTTGCCCTATGTTCTTGTTACATAGATCCTTGTCTTATGACCTTGGTTGGACTTAGCTTGATGGGTTGGAGGTCTTGTGGTAGTTTGGGCTACTTGCAGAGCATGCTTCTAATGAGTGTAAAACCCTTAAGGTTGTAATATGATGGTTGAGGATGGTTGATCTATTTGGTCAACTACAATGGGTTAGTCAATTCTCTAAGGTTGATTGAGGTTTGGGTTTTGTTATCAAGTGCGGAAGATGGTAGGTGATATCAATAAGTGTCCTTTTCAATTAGTAAAAATCATTTTGAATATTGGTGTAGTTGTTTGGTTGGCTTATGCACTGGTGGTGTTTTTGGGTTCTTGAATAGGGTCTTAAAACCCTACCTTGATATATTTGTAGTGGTCTCTAGTGATGAGGTGTTGATTTGTTTAGAGCTTGTGAATCATTTAAGGATATTGTTGCAAGACTTGGAGGATGAGAGGTTGTTTGCTAAATATGATAAGTGTTTATTGTGGGCAGCAAGAAGGTGGTTAGAATTCTTTAAAGATTAAAAAATAAGTATGCATTATTTTCCTGATAATGCTAGTGTTGTGATTGGTGCTCTAAGAAGGGTGCCTATGGGTATTGTAGCATATGTGGATAATGGTTGCAAGAAGGAGGCTAGTGGGGTCCATCAGTGGGTTAGGTTAGAAGTTAGGTTAAAGGATGCTTAGCATAGTGATGTAGTAGCATTCTTGGTTGTTCCAAATCTTATTAGGTTAAGAGGTCTATATTAAGCAAGGCCTTGAGTCCACCTTATTAGAGTTTGAAGTCTTGTGTGAGTAGATGATATAGTGGAGGTTGTCTCCTTAGGGGGATATGGTGCTTATGGTACCAAGTGGGTTAGGTGTAATTAAGATTGACAATTGAGTTATGGATTATAAGTCATTATACAGCTTAGAGGGAGGTTGGTAATGTTTCTTAAGTTGGGGGATTGCCTATGGGTGTAGATATGGTTCGCCAAGTTCTTCAGGCTTCTAGGTCAATGGGATAAGTTAGTGACTCTAGTGTTATAGAACTCTTCGAAGTTATGGGTGAGGTGGAGGATAAGTTTGCTTGGAAGGAGGTCCCTATAGAGGTGTTACATGGATGAGTGGAGAGGTTTAATGGGGATGTGTTGTTCATTAAGGCCCTTTGGGGGAGTCATCTATTCGTCTGTGTCTCTCGGGAAGCTGGAGAGGGCATGAAGGACCAATATCCATATTTATTTCATTCTATTCAAGCTTATGATGACATGTCAAGTCCTTTACATGATTCCAAGTCTTATGTTTTAGTCCCTTGTCATTCATATGCATTCATCTTTAAGTTGGCAAGTTTATAATGATTTTACAGTTATGTTGAGATTTTTAAAATAAAATGGTATTTTAAATGTAATGTTGTATTCTTGTTGGGATTGATTCCTCACTCTTGTCTTGTACGTACCTTTTACATTCGGGGATGAATGTTCCCAAGGGGGAGATATTGTAACGACCCCAAAAAGGCAAGAAAATGTGCCTCGGAAGTGCCCGAAATCATAATTTTCATATGTATAAAAATCCATTCACTATATCGAAAATCCAACTTCATATTCTTGTTTAGGGGTCAAATTGAGTGAAAATAGGTCTAACCCGAATTTTGCAGCCACCGTATAAAAATCCAAAAATAAAAAAATGTTATTTAAAAGGGTCAACTTTGAAGGGGCATAACAAAACAAACTACGTGTCCCATACCTGCCAAATTAAATCCCTTTAAATTAGATTTGTAATGCACTTGGTTTCACCTCATTATGAGTTCGGATGAAAGATTTATGCTAATTTTCATAGAACTCGTTTGTCCGGAAAATGTAGATTCCTATGGGCTTTTCGCATCGCCTCCACGACGTGCCCCTATTGTTTTTGGTTCCTACTTTAGTCTTCTTAGTCCAAGACTTATAAGTCTTGGGCCTAAGGGTTTCCAGACTTGAAAATACATATGCTTAGCCTTATTTCACCCTCATATTATCTTAAACATTCCCAATACTCACTCAAACAGTTAGACTCATATTTCACGTTAAATTCAAGTCCCAAACTTAAGACCAATCTTAAGGATTTCATCAAGCATCTTATTCAAGCTTCAATTCTCCAATTCCAATCTTCTTCAAGGGTTCTCCAAAGTCAAGGTATGTGGTGTTAAACTATTAGGTCCTTCCACCCATAAGCCTTCTTTTTACTAATATTACATCATTTAAAGTTGATTTTACATATGGGTCTTGTATATTGAGAATTTTACTGCACAGTTATTTTAGTTCATGAAAGTATGGTTGTTTTAGTATGTTTTGAGCTTTAAATTTTTAATCTAATGTAAGATTTGATGAGGGGTTTTGATATGTATGTCTTAAGGGTTTTTCAAGGTGTTGATTAATAGTTTTAATATAGATTTTCTTACATGATTTCATCTCTAAATTACATGGTCTTTTACCCCCATTTCACACCCACCAAGTGTTTGATAAAATGTACGACTAGGATTACTTGAGGAATTGAATGTCCAATGCATATCTTATGAGTTGAATGGTATTATGATGATTATATGGTGATAAAATAATGATGGAACGATGATGAGTTGATGGTATACATATGATATATAATGATGAGAGAAAATGTAGGTATATGATGACTTTATGATGATGAAAGTATGTTCTACATTTGTTGAATTCGTGAAAAGTATCTATGATGTTACAATTTAATTGCCTTGTTGAGGGGGTACCAAGCCTCAATCACCTTGTTGAGAGGGTGCCAAGTGTCAATCACCTTAACGAGGGGCTACCAAGCCTCAATTGCCTTGTTGAGGGGGTACCAAGCTTCAATCACCTTGTTGAGAGGGGGCTAAGTCTCAATAACCTTGTTGAGAGGGTGCCAAGTCTCAATCACCTTTTTTAGAGGGTGCCAAGTCTCAATCACCTTGACAAGGGGGTGTCAACCCTCGGATGCCTTGTTGAGGCGGTATCAAGCCTTAATCATTGTTCAAGGAATGGTGTACCTAGAAGTTGGGATATAGTTCACTTAGTCTATCCTTCACAAATGATATCCTATATGAGCATGAGTTACTTAAGCATGCTTAACGTATGCATTGATCATATATGTCCTATTGCTATATCATATCTATTGTCTATTGTTATGCATGTTGATTATGAAGCTTATCTCTTATTGCATTACATCCTATATACTTAGTACATTAACACGTACTAATACATACTTTATGTCTACATGATGTTACCATGTTGGAATCGAAGCTTCTATTGATTCTTCTTGTGGCTAAACGGATTGTTCAAGTTAGCCTTTAGCGAGTCCTCCATTACAGGGACAATGACTATTCTCTTATACTATGTTCTAAGACTATCTTTCTTTTGGTATGTATTTACTATGAGGGTGAGACAGTTTGCTTGTCTTGGCCGCTACTCTTATCTATGTAGTAAAAGTGTTTTTGGACATGTTATGTGTTATGTATTAGGCTTAAGCTTTGACTCACTTATGATATTGAAGCTATTTAAGTATAATTCTCTCTCTCTTTCTTAGTCCTAATTCCCCTTGTTTATATTTCTTATGTTGTTTTACATTGCTTTTGCGACCAAGTATGTGTAATGATGTGCTATTAGGCTTGTGTGGGATCCCTTTCGGTTTCCTATTTGCCGGTCACATCTAGGCCTTAGACTTGGGTCATGACATGGACTAGGATCACTTTAGGACTTTCTAGGCTTATAACGTAGGCTCTGGGGGCTTTGCTATGAAATTATGGGAAAATAGTGACTAACGACCCTCATTAATATTGCATTTTCCCACACTTTTGACCTACCAATTCTGGTATTTTCACCTAATTCTCCCTTCTTCCAAATTTCAAGCTTTTCTGGGTGCATTATTTTCATTTCTCAGCTTTTTGACATGTTTCTATACTTTATTTTGCTTTTTATCTTACACTAAGGCATCACTTATTTTTCTTGCACCCAGTACATGACTTCCCTTTTTTCGCTGTATCACTAACTCATCCCCTTAATTTTTTTATCCCTCAACTTAAGCTTTTGGCCTATGATAAGATTCACAGTATCCGTCCTCAGAACTAGTGCCAATTTTAGTAGCCACCCTCAACTTAGTTTCTTTGCCTCAATCAAGTGCACAATGTTCAAGGAAAGATCAGGGCTAAATTCAGGATTTAACAACTAACAAGGATAGTTTAATCCGGTGTTTTCAAAGCATAGGAATAGGCTAAGCTTGAACATTAGTAGCAAGGGATTATATCACAGTTTTGGTTGGTCATTTTAGGCTATGTTAACTATTAAGGACAATGGCCTAAGATCCTTTTCTAATCCAATTAATCTACAATCGAACTTAGAGTAAGAGGGCAAGTTCTTAATTAGCACAAAACATATGAATCAATCAAGTTAAGCTCACGCTCACCACACTGCATACATTATCATCAAAAGACTCTTAGATCATGATTTTTACCTCAATGTACCATCACTTATTGGAACAGACCTTGTCACACACATAAACATCCATGGTTTCTCTCTAACTACTCATCAAAATTTTATGTGGGTATCATTTTTTAAACAAAACAAAAAACTTGTTATATGCCACAAGTATTACTACTATATACTACAAATACTATCTAAATATCCTAAACATGCTGGTTCAATAGAAAGTAAATATTCATGAGGAAAAAGAACACAGGCAAGAAAACCCCTGGATCAAAAATTGGGGAAGTTATGGACCTAAGATACTTAGACTTCACTGAGGCCAACAACTACCCACACCCCATCAAAAAAGAGGTGAATTGTCCCTAGATCACAAAATTAAAACAAAATAAAACATATGGGGTCAAAAAGCATACCTGGGCGCCTAAGCGCTAGGTTGCCTTGGGATTCCTCCTAATTAGTGCATGATTTATTGTTATGACATGATATAGATGGATTGAGTACTCAAACTTCCTTAAGCTTTTATGCTCCCTTATCAATACTGTAGCATGTTCGGGGGTACTTCCTTTAACAACTTTTGCATTAATCCTATGCATACCATTCTCCTTTAGATCTATAACTATGGTGTGTGTCATTATGCCTCTTTTAATTTGACCTAATTGAGCTGACATATGATCGAACTGTCTATTTAGCTATTTGATTGCAATGACTTATTGTTCAACTTTATGATTTATATTGGCAATGTCTAACTTAATTTCCCTTAAAGTATCATCTTGCGTGTCCGCCCTTTTTAACAACTTGTAAATCATCTCCCCGATTCTGAAATCCCTAGTTACCATATCATATTATGGGGGGAGAGGCACGTAGAGGCTACCCCTACCATCATCCTTGTAGCCCCCACACTTACTGATGTGGCTTTCTTGAATGTCCCCTAGCTTGGTTAGTTCTTGCTTCTACTTCATTCGCATCTCCAAATTAGCTCTATTTTGATTAAGCATCCTATGGATCTCCACATTTGTTTTTGCTTAGCTGAGCTCATGCCAGCAGTACCCACGATTTGTTAGATATCTATTCATGGGTTTCCACACGTGGTTCATTTTTGCCACTATATAAGCTGGTCAAACATTTCTGCTAATTATTGATCTCCAAATAAACCTCCCAAAAGGGTATCAACACATGCTATACTATTTGCATCTAGAGCTCGATATAAACTTTTCACTAGGGCATTTTATGCAACTTTTATGGTCTAGAGCAATCCCTAAGCATCTATTGAATTGCCTTGTGGCAAGGATTGAATAACAAAAAAGTTGCTCAAAGTTGTTAATTTGGTCCTCCAACTTGAGCTTTTTTGTTTTAAGGAAGTACCTTGCTATGAAGGATCTCTGCAATTCTTCCCTATTGGTTATCAACCCTATGGGAGCTTAGATAGTCATAATGTTGCATTGCCTATAATAGACAATGGGAAGATAGAAGTCTCCCAACATCCATAGACACATTTTGTATTCCCATCACACTCTTGCAGAATAATGCCATATATATAGGTGGCTATGAGGATCCTCTGATGATTAGCCTGTAAATAGCCCATGATCTTGCAGCAACTGAAGTAACCCAGTCGAGACTATGAACTTTGTGTCTGCCGGCAGTGGTGGCAACAGAATAGCTTTTGTTATCTCTAAGCAATAGGTTTATACCTATATTGATTCAACTGGTAAGCATTGGCATTGAAATCCTTTGGCTGTGGAGCAACATCCTATAAAGGAGGTGGGTCCTCATGCTCAGCATCCTCATTGATAGTCCTATTATCGCTGCATTAGCCACGTTATTGGTGTTGTCATGGGATATTCTTCTAAATGTTCTGTGGATCTCTGGGTCAAATGGATTTAAGGGATAGCCTTGGCTCTGAGTGTTAGGCATGTACTACACTTACACCCTGAAAAAGAACAAAAATAACAAATTAAAGTAAAATAAAGGAACTAAGGATTAACAATCAAACTACTAATGAATTCACTAAGTTTATCCCTATTCCCTGGCAAACGTGCCAAAATGTTGATGTTTCTCAAGCTATATTTCTCTTTTAAAGGATAAAGTAGTCGCTGTCAAGAAATAGGACCTGATAAAGGTTAGGGTCGAACTCATAGGGAATACATAGACTCAAGAGAATTCACCAATTTATATTCTGAATGACTAGCCAACATACTTCCACAAAAGGAGCGGTTTACAATAATTAATGAGAAATATATCTAAACTAACTATCATAGGAGAGAAGTCAATATACAGTGAAACTAGGGTTGTGTTTCCCGTGATTCCCCAACTCAGTATCATCGAATAACCTAATTCTTTTCTAGTGCATAGCATGTAGGACGATAAGTTATGTTCACCAAGCCCATTGGGTTAAGCTATGAGCTGAATTTTGCTATGCAAGTTGGCCCATCTTCATAGTGTGCATTATTAACCCTTACCTATTAGTCCCAGTACAACCTCCCCTTGGCTATGTTTGGTTGATTAGATGAGACCATACATCAATCGAATTTTGTTGATTAATCTCTTTCTCTATTCATTGTTACCTTGGTCCAGTTAGTAACTAGGCTAGTTCTAATGTTGGCCACCACTAGAAAACATAAACACTAAGAGAGTTAATTAATATATTCATATACACTTTCAAAGAATCATAAATTATCTGGTTTTACTTTGTTAGTTCTTTATGGTTCCCAAAAGCGTAGTTGTGGATTTAGCTACTCATGCTATATGTAGATGTAAGAATTATAAATTAATAGGACATAATTAAACACTTACACCATAGAATTAAGAACAAGTAAAATTTAACTTCAATAAGAATCACAAACTTAAGGATGAAATTTAAACATAAGTGTTCTAAAAACTCTCCAATATGATCTTACAATTTTCTCTCTAGATATTGAGTTCTCTGCATACTAGGTGAAAAGTTCTGAAATATAACCTAAAAAACTTATTATAAAAATTAAAATTCAAATTTTAAACAAAATAGGAGAACTGGTGGGTACGCCATAGGAAAGGTGTTTTATGGGTCGTATAGCATTCCACAGCCTGTAATCTGGATCTCATACTCTGCTATTAGAAATTTAGACTTCAAATCTACGACACCCCTCTATGACTCATCAAAATGTCCCGTAAAAGGGGTTTCGTTTGATAAAATTCTAAAAGATCAAGTCTTTGATCCTCGGGCCACGAACTATCTTTTATGACTCATTAAATCTTCTAAGGCTCATCTATATGTTCATAGAATAAACTTTAAAAAATAAAACCTCACTGGAGTTGTACACAAAAACTACCCTACGTATCGTAGGATGATCTTTGACATATAAAGGGTCTCGTATGACTGCAAAAATTAGCATCTTCTGCAATTTTGATATTATCCCATGTTCATATTGTATAAAGTCTTACCTTATGATTTTGTTGACCTTGACTTGGTAGATTTTGATATCATTCATCGGATGGATTGGTTACATGCATATTATTCCTCCATTGATTGTAGAACTCGTAGGGAGAAATTCTAATTCCCTAATGAGCCTGTTCTTGAGTGGGAAAGTCATAATGTGGTGGTCAAGGGTAGATTCATTTCGTATCTTAAAGCCCAAAAGTTAATTTCTAATGGTGGCCTTTATCATCTTGTGAGGATTAAGGATGTTGAGTTCAAAGTTCTTCTTATTGAATCGGTTTTGATGGTGAATGAGTTTCTTGATGTCTTTCCTTATGAGCTTCCTGGTGTTCCTCTCGAAAGAGAAATAAACTTTTGTATAGATCTCTTTACTGATATTCAAACAATTTAGATTCCCCCTTACCTTACGGACCCGGTGGAATTAAAGGAGATAAAAGATCTATTGAGGGATTTGTTGAAAAAGGGTTTCATAAGGTTCGTAAGTCACCTTGGGTGAACCAGTTTTATTTATGAAGAAAAAAGATGGTTCTCTTAGAATGTGAGTTGATTACTGGCAACTTAATTAGGTTACCATAAAAAATAAGTACCCTCTACTAAGGATTGATGACCGTTTTGATCAAATTCAAGGTGCTAGTCACATTTCTAAGATTGATCTTCGGTTCGGATATCACCTAGTGAAAGTGAGGGAGTGTGACATTCCTAAGACAGCTTTTTTAAGTAGTTATAGGCACCTTGACTTTGTGACTATGTCCTTTAGGTTGACTAATGGACCGACTATATTTGTGGATCTCATGAATAGGGTTTTTAAACCATACGTTCATATGTTTGTGGTGGTCCTTATTGATGATGTATTGATTTATTCCCATAGTGCGGAGGAGCATATGAATCATGTCATGAGAGGTTGTATGCCAAGTATGAAAAATGTAAGTTTTGTTGATAGAGGTTTCATTTTTGGGGCATGTGATGTCAGGTGATGGCATTAAGATACATCCTAAGAAGACAGAGGTGATAAGAAATTTGCCTAGACCTTTGACTCCATTGGATATTAAGTTCCTTGGGTTTGGTGGGTTATTATTTGAGGTTTGTAGTTGGTTATCTTCTATTGCTGACTCCATGACTAAGTTGACCCAAAAAAAGCCAAAGTTCGTGTGAATTGCTGGGTGTGAGATGAGTTTCTAATCTTTCAAAGATAAACTAGTCTCCGCTCCTATAATAGCTTTACTAGAATGGTTAGAAGGATTTGTGGTATATTGGGATTCCTCAAGGATTGACTTGGTGTGTGTTTTGATGCAAAATGGTAAGGTGATAGCATATGCCTTTAGACAACATATGGTGATAGCATATGCCTTTAGACAACATATGGTGCATGAGAAAAATTATCCAACCCATGATCTTGAATTGGTGGTCGTGGTGTTTGCTTTGAAAATTTTGCGTGACTACTTGTATTGGGTTCAAGTTGATGTGTTTACCGACCATAAGAGTCTCCAATATGTGTTTACCCAAAAATATCTTAACTTAAGACAAAGAAGGTGGTTCAAGCTTCTTAGAAATTATGATATTAGTGTGAATTATCATCTCAACAAAGCTGATGTTGTGGCTAATACTCTAAGTAGTGTGTCCATGGGTAATCTAAATCATTTTGATAATGGTGGCAAGGAGCTTAATAGAGAAGTCAACAGTTGCCTAGATTAGGGTTTGGTTAGATGAACTTGATAATGGTTGTGTAGTGGTTGTTGATGGTTCTAAATCTTCCTTGATTGAGGAGGTAAAGGCAAAACAAAATCTTGACCCCCACCTTTCTAGAGTTGAAGGCCTTTGTTTGAGATTGTAAAGTGGAGGCTTTTGCCCAAGAGGGAGATAGTTCGCTTAGGTACAAGTTAGATTGTGTGTGTCAATTGTCGATTACTTAAAAGAATTGATTTTGAAGGAGGCCCATAATTCATTCTATTTCATTCACCCCAATTCTACAAAGATGCATAAAGACTTGAGGGAAGTGTATTGGTGGCATGGTATGAAGAGAGATATTGCCACATTCATATCCAGATTTCATAATTGCCAATAAGTGAAGGTCGAACATCAAAGGTCGGGTGACCTATTCCAAGACATATAAATTCCTACTTGGAAGTGGGAAGACATCAACATGGATTTTATGGTTGGGTTGCCTAAAACAAGGAAACACTTTGATTGTATTTGGGTTACTTTGGATAGAATGACAAAGTCGGGTCACTTCTATCGGTCAAAACCACTTATAGTGCAAAAGATTATGCCAAGTTTTATATACATGAGTTGATTAGATTGCATAGGGTACCATTGTCTATAATTTCAGATCGTGGTGCTCAATTTACTTCTTACTTTTGGAGGTCCTTCTAAAGAGGTCTTGGTACTAAGGTTAAGCTTAGTACGACTTTTCATCCTTAAACGAATAGTCAAGCCAAGAGGACTATCTAAACTCTTGAGGATATCATTAGAGATTGTGTCTTGGAGTTTAAGGGTAGTTGGGATGAACATCTTCCACTTACTAAATTTGCTTACAACAATAGCTACCACTCAAGCATTGGTATGACTCCCTTTGAAGCTTCTTTTGGTACGCATTATAGATCCCTGGATGGGTTGTTTGAAGGGTAGAAGATGGCCTTGGTAGTTCCGAATATGGTCATAAAGGCCTTGCAAAAGGTGAGGATGATAATGGGGAGATTGAAAACAGCCCAAAGTAGATGAAAGTCCTATTTCGATATCAAGAGGAGAGATCTTGAGTTTACAATTGGTGATTGGGTTTATTTGAAAGCCACACCCATGTAGGGTGTGATCTAGTTTTGCACGAAAGGGAAACTACGACTAAGGTTTATGGGTCTTTATAAAGTATTTAAGGAGAGTGGGCAAGGTTTCATATGAGTTAGAGTTGCCTATGGAGATGAATATGGTTTATCTGGTCTTTTCATGTATCCATGTTGAGAAAGTTTAGGGATAACCTTAGTGCTCTAGTGCCCTTAGAGGTTATAGGTATTATAGAGGATAATTTTACCTATAATAAGGTTCCGATGGAGATTTTGGATAGACAAGTGAAGAGGTTGAGAAACAAAGATGTAGCTTCCATCAAGGTCCTTTGGAGGAATCAAAAGGTTGAAAGTACCACAAGGGTAGCCGAGGGAGACATGAAAAAGTGATACATATATCTCTTCTACTCTACTCAAGCCAAAGGTACTAATTTAAGTCCCATACATTATTTCATGTCCTAAGTTTCAGCACACATGTCATTTTACATGCATTCAAGTTCATGGGAACAAGTTTATGGTTTTTTAACATTCATATTGAGATTTTTTGAAAATAATTTTTAAATTCATTTTTTGCATTTATGTCCGGTTGAAATATTCTTGATTACTTCTCTTATTCATGTTTCTTTTACAATTGGGGATGAAAAATTCCAAGGGAAAGATATTGAAATGCCCCAAAAATGTGCTTTGGAATGCCACTAATCGTAATTTCCATGTATCTCAATATTTGTACGTGATATCGAAAATCCGACTTCATAGTCTCGATAGAGGGAACAATTATATGGGAAATGTGTATAACATAGATTTCAGAAGACCCATAGAGAAAAATAATTTTTACTAATTTTTTATTTTAAGAGAGCTTCCGTGTCGTAGGCTCGATGTGGCCTCGGTGTGGAGAAGTGTAATTCCTCTTGCATATTTGGTCTACGTCTCAGACTAGACATGGACTAGTAAAACATTTTCATTTGGTTTTTTATGAGCCCAAAGGCATTGGGGTTATAACCCCATGCCTAATTAAATATGAAATCTCTTATACTTAGCCATTTTTTTAACTCTTTCTAACTCAAAAGACCCTCCCTTAAACCTCTTTAATGCTCTACCAATTCTCTTATTCAAATCTAAGCATCTGAAGCACAATTTTGGAACTCAAGGATTCATTTGAAGCTCTATGTTTCCTTCAATCTCATTTCAAGAAAATCTAAGTTTGAGGTAAGTGGGTTTCATCCAATGGGTCCTTTCACTCATGGAGCCCAATCTTCCTTCTAATGAAAATTGCATGATTTCAAGTTGTATTACTTATGGATATCTCTTATTATAAAATATGAGCATAAATCATGTTAAGTTTATATGAGGTATTGTTGATTATGCATGGATATTTATTTTAAACTTATACTATCAGTTGATCATTATCTATTGTGACTATACATGATTTGTGCTATGAAAGCTACGAACTATGATAAACTTTTGAGGTGGATTTCATGATATTCAATTTGGGGTTTTACTATAATATTGGTGGGTTAATTTTGAATTGATTTACTCATCTTGTTATACTCTTGAGTTCCATGATTTGAACAAGTATCATGTGCCCACCAAGTGTTTGATGAAATTACATGACAATGATTCTCAAGTTATTTACATGTTTTACAAGTCAAGTGACTTCATAATGATTAAGGGCTTTCAAGCATGTCTTAAATTCATGAAATTATCTATTATTTTACAATTTACAAGTTGAGCCCTATTTCACAATTAATACCTCTTTTGAACAATTCATGTTAAAGCAAGGGTTAATGTATAATTATTTACCATCATGTTCAAGTTATGGTCAAAACTAGAGGTAAAGCATGTTTCAAGAGCTACTTATATAATTTTTCAAGTTTCTTACAAGTTATACAAATTATGGTTACTTCAAGTATTACGTGGGATTAGACTTAGCACTGATTGAGGCTTAAGATTGAGGCTCGACTAAAGGGATCCTTATATAATGTCTTTAGTGTATAAACTATGTGACACCATAGGAATTATTATTATTACCCTTTCTATATAAGTGGATACATCCAGTTCATGTTTTCATTTTTGATTTTCCTTAGCAAGTAGACCACACCTAGCTGGAGGGTGTCATGCCTGTCCAACTGACCGAGGGTGTATCATGCCTTGGATTCCAAGTTGTAGCTATTTGGTCTATGTTGTATAAGGTCTACTCTAACACATGTATTACGTATTATGCAAGTTGAATGATTTATAAGCATGTTTTACTTCAAGCATTGATCATACATGCCATATTGAGATTATACTTGTCCAATTACTATGATTATGCATTTCGACTATATTGACCTATGTCTTGTTTCATTGTATCCCACATACTTCATACATTCAAACATACTAACACATACTTTATGCCTACATGATATCACCATGTAAGGACCATAGCTAGATTTGGTCATCCTCGTCTACGTGGCTAGTATGATCCTTTGAAGTAAGCTTTGGTGATTCCTCAAGTCCAAGGACACTATCTATATTACTCTTGCTAATTTGAGACTTCTTTTTGTTGAGCACTTATTACTATGAGGGTGAGCCCAAAAAGTGCCTTGGCCCCCACTCTATTCTATGTTAGAGGTGTTATTGGGTATTATAATGTACTTAATGCTATGAGCTCGACTCTTTTATGCTTCGATAAATATCAAGATTTCCTTACTCCTACTTTCATTTTTATTACATCTCTTTTTTTTGTTTAATTTGCTTTGGCAACCAAAGAGGTGTGATTGATATGCTAAGAGGCTTGTTTGGGGTCCCTTTGGGTTCCCATTAGCTGTATCATGACTAGGACCTAGGATTTTTGTGTGACAAACATGATATTAGACCACTAGGTTGCTAATGGTCCTAGAAATTCAACTCACCATGCCGATTAGGGTCTTGTTCATGATTGTGAAGCTCGCCATAACTATGAATAGGAGGCTATAATGCATTTTAAGTAATGTTTACAACTTCATGGTCTATATCGTGCTTTAGATGTAAGTGTAAGGATTTTTCCCTAACAAATGCTCTTTGCTCTTCTTGATCATGTCGATTCCAAGAGGGAGACTAAGTAGAGCCTGTACACTCGAGGAGCAACCAACACTTCCGACTCCTCAAGCTCCTCCAGATAGAGGGGTAGCCCAAGATGAGTTTCGAGATACGAGTACAATGTTGGCTCATGCTATGACCAACCAAATAAACTAAGGGACCCAAGCCCCTCATGCTCCCACTCAAGCTTGTAGGGCAAGGGATTTCACAAGAATAAACCCACCAAAGTTCCATGGATCTAAGATGGATAAGTATCACCAAGAGTTTATAGATAAGGTATATAAGGTGCTATCCATCATGGGGGTCAATTCGGAGGAAAAGACGGTGTTAGCAGACTGCGAACTCAAAGGGTGGCTCAAATTTAGTTTGCTTAATGGAAGTTAGAGAATGGGAATGATAATTCTATCCCTTAGGAAGAGTTCAAAGCCTCATTCCTCAATCGGGTTTTTCCTATCAAGCTAAGGGAGGCTAGATGATGGAGTTTATGAATCTTAAGCATGGATTCATGAGTGTAAGGGACTATGCCCACAAATTCAGTAAGTTATCAAAGTGTGTTGCATAATTGGCTATCGAACCTAGATCAAGGATAAACACATTTGTGTCGGGAGTGCTTGACTTGGTTAATGAGGATTATCATACCGCCATGCTAGTGAATGATACGGATTTGTCTCTACTCATGAAATAGGTCAAACAACTAGATGGAGAAAAGCTAAGAAAAAAAAAAGTAGTCAGTCTAAAAGGACTCATTTTGAAGGTAGTTTCCAAAGTTTTGAAGGTGACCAGTTTCCTCATGTGTAACAACCACCAAAGGGTGCCCAAAAACATTCCTTGTAATGACCGGAGTTTTACATTCCATATATCTCAAAATTTGTTTGTTATTTTAAAAATCCAATTTTGGATTCTTGTTCAGGGGTTGCAAATTAGGGAGAAAAAGGTACAACCCTGAGTTAAGAGCGAAGATTTAGTAATTATAAAATTTTAAGTAATGATTTCCAGTGAGCACTGCATGCCCTTGGCGCTACGCGACAGTGTCACTTCAGTGTATTTTGTTTAGTTCGTCCAAATTTCTCTAAGTGTTGGGCCCAAGTTTTTTCAAACGTGTTTTTACCTATACTTAGCCAAATTTCACCCTCATATTATCCTAAGCATTTTCCAAAACTCACTCAATCACTTAGTCATACTTTCACTCCCCAAACTCAAGTCTCAAACGCTTATCAAAAGATAAGGTTCTTCTTCAAGCTTCAAGTATCTGATGTGCTATCAAAATATAGCACACTTGATCCCTAAAACAAGGGATTTTGTGAGTTCTTGAAGCTCTTTTTTATAATTTTTATGTGTTTTTGTGTTGATATTGCAGAAAAATTAGGTTGGTATGAGTTTGAAGGAAAGTTGCAAATTTTGCTGAAAGATACGCCATAAGATCCCACCTACGAATTGTAGCCCAAGATACGAGTCGTAGGGGGTGTCATAACAAGAATAAGAGACGAAAAGTTCAGAAATTTGCCAAGGGAGGGTCACACCTACAAACATAGCCTAGGAGTCATAAGACACACTACGACTTGTACAGATAGACTTATAGCAAGAATCAGAGAACCAAAATGTTGGACCAAAAACTGAAGGCCAAGTCTACTAGACCAACATATGAGTCAAAGCTAAAGCAACGACTCCTACCTATGGGTCATAACAGTTAAGTCCAAGATTCCAAAATCTTGATACGAGACCGCAACTAGGATTCATAGGCCATCCTACGAGTCGTAATTGCAAAGTTTATCAGATGTCATCTATCTTTTCTGCATAAATTTTAGGGTTGTTTTGTTCATACTATAAATAATGTAAGATTATGTTTTAGGGCAGAGAAAAATAGGGATAAAACGTGAGTTGACACTTAAAAAAAGTGCTTTTGTCTTTGAGCTTTAGAGATTCTCCCAAGAAAACTTTAAGGTTTTAACATAGATTAGTATTTCCCCTATGGAAAACCCATTTTTGGGGATTGCAGATCTTGTACTAAAGACTTTGGAACTTATCAAGTTTGTGGGTTTGCAAATTTGGTGTTTTCATTTTCATTGGAGTTGGTAAAAATCTCAACTATGCCTATTACTTGCATTTTTGTGTGTTTTATCCTAGACATTAGTAGCTAAACACCTACAACTTAGGGTTGTGGGAACCATAGGTAGTTAATTTGAAATGACATACGTTTTGTGCTTTTCTATGATTGGGGTTTTATATGTATTGTCTATTTCCCTTAGTATGGTGGTGTCCAACACCTAACCTGGCCTACTATCACGATGCCGACCAAGGTAGTGATAAATAGGAAAAGAAAAGTAGATGACATGATTCAGTTGATATGTTCTCATCTAATTGACTAAACCTAACAAAGGGGAGGTTGAATTGGACAATAGGTAACGGTTAGTTGGCACGCTATGGTAGCCGACCAAGCGCCATAGTGAAATTCGACCTTAACCTTTACAAAAGAGCTGGGAGAACTTAAGTTACCATCCTGCATGCAATTCATCAATTGTAGTGACGTTATCTGGGGTATTTGAGTCAATGAGCCATGGGGAGCACAATTCCCAAGTTATCTCTAAATTTGAGTATTTTCTTTCATTTTAGTTAGTGTTTATTTTATCTTTATTTTTTTGAATCACATTTGAAACAAACAATGAATCCCTATTCAAATGCTCTGAGGCTGGATGTTATCTAAACTATGCAA
>JAOTQJ010137325.1:0-13660 GCA_025642045.1 Solanum sejunctum | reverse complement strand
TTTTTGAATCACATTTGAAACAAACAATGAATCCCTATTCAAATGCTCTGAGGCTGGATGTTATCTAAACTATGCAAACCCAAGCGCATACTATTCTAATATATCTAATCTAATCTCATTCAAGGTTGTCAAGTGGATGAGTTTATGTTTTTCTTTTGGGAGGTCTATGAAGTCTCTATCTAGTAGTACAGCCTTGGAGTAGGGATTTTACAACTAGCGATGTGCACCCGACAAAGATTGTTACTTGGATTCATTTACCAGGCCTGCACTATCGTTACTACACCAAATCCCTTCTTAGGTTCATTGCAGAGGTTTGGTGCGTATTGATTACAATATAAAGGAGGGTCAGTTCGCTTGAATTATAGTTATCCTTGACTCCATGTCTGAGAATTGATGGTAGAGTTCAGGGTATTGAGTAAGAGGGTCTCCCATCATTGGTCATTATAAGGAAGAATGTATCAGTTGCCAAGGAGCCTATGGCCTTTCCCTGAATGTAAATTTTTTGCACTCATTCGTTTCACGTGAGTTGAAATCGAATTGAATGAGTTGAACTATATTCAATAATGTTCAATAAGTTTCACATAGTGAAAAGAATTTGGTTACCTATGTTATAGATATGTTACCTATGTTATAGAAATAAGTGTAACAGTGTTATAGGAACAACTCATTTTGTTGAACAGAGTTCAACTCATTCAACTGAAAGGAGAGATACAAAATAGCTAAGCTATATTATCCTTATAATGGGATAGGCTACTAGGATGAGTATTTGCAACATCTCTCTTACTACTACTACTGTTAATACTACTATTAATGGACAAATCATTTATTTCATTCATTTTCATTGAATCCTCGGTATCCTCGGCTTGATGATTTCTTCTGAAATATTTAATGACAAAATTTCACCAAAGTCTTGAACTTCATTAAAAAACCTAAAACTTTTCTTTCCATATGAAGCTTCTTTTTTCTATAATGGCACATTAAACCGTACTCTGCACAAGCGCAGACGTACCTTTGCCTTTTAGCTTGCAACCATACAGTGTACCTTTTTCAGAAACTACGTAAACTACATACCTCTAAATGAGTTGAACTATGTTCAATGAGTTTTGTACCTATTTCTTCTAGTATAATATTTTCTCTTCGATCTACCGCTTGCTCTAATGGTTCTGTCGTGAAAGGGTATGACGGGTAGTACGTTCGGGCACCTAAGGTTTATTGGAATTAGGTAGTTATTCATATATATGTCTAAGGGTCGGGTATTACCATGGATAGTAAGGATATTGATAGAAGATCTCCATCTAGTCGACCTCAAACTGAGAAATGAGTTTCTCAGTGAGTGAGTCTTCCTTTCTCAAACCTATGTATCTCTTTGTTGATGCAAATTTGGGTACCCTCAAAATTCTTGAGGTTGTGAGTATTTATACATTTATACATTTTTTAGTATCTAGCAATGTTTGTGCTGATATTGTAAAGGCAAGTTGAGACTGTAAACATGACCTATAAGTATATACTTGACTGTGGATGCAATTTCCATATGTTTTATGAGTTTGTCTTGATGCATTCATGCATTTTGTATGGACTCAGAACTTGACCTCGTTATTTGGAAGTGATATTAGGTGTTTATTCTGATAGGAAATCCATGTTTGCCTAAATTTCCTACCAAAGGAACTAGTGAATCCCTTGTTCTGAATGTTTAAGCTTTTCATGCACTCATTCTTTCTTGACACCTTGCTGACTTAACCTTATTTGATGAAATACCCTGACATTGGCCCTGATTTATCCTTGAATATGTGAACCTTGATTGAGGCTAAAAGCTTAAGTTGAGGGTGGCTATATTGGTGGCCCTGGTTTGAGACACATATATTGTGTTCTTACCTTAGGCTAAAAGCCTAAGTTGAGGGTGGCCCTTATTATGGTAAAGTAACAAAAACTAAGATGGTTAGTTGGGGTGAAAATAAAGAAAATGATTAATCATGAGCTGGGTGAAGAAAAAAAAGTACCTTGATCTTGAAAGATGTGCAAACAATGAGTTTGAAATTAAGGCATAGTTGTAAAAAGTGAAAGAACAGCCCGGGGAAAAGCTTGAAATCGTAGAATAAGGGACGAAGTAGTGAAATTGGATGCGTTGTAAAGGTAAAAGTGTTAGTAAACATGGTTCAAGGATAGCTTTTAGTCACTAAATTCCTAAAATGCCATACCAAAGCACCATGAACCTATGTTACAAGCTCTTAAGTCCTAAAGTGATCTAAGTCCACTCTGTCACCGAGCCAAAAGATGAGTATAAAGGAAAGCCTATGATGTTAGTCATTGTACATGAATTTCAATTGTGAGAGTGTGAATGTTTCCTCAGTCCCTGATTTCTACATATACTTATTTCTTGTGAGGGCATTTGCACTACTTGAGTAGCGTATGACTATGCCATTGATTATGGAAGGTTGATGCTCCTTAGCTTATCGAAGTGGGATTGTCAGGTATCTCATGATGTTCTTGTTTGCTTACTAACCTTGCAACACTATTTTGAAAGTAGTAGTTAGGTACCTAAACCAAATTTGTTGTTGTCTATTCCATTGACATAGCTGCTACTTATTTCTCTTTGTCTGCACAAATTGAGTCATCGCTTGAGGACAAGCAACAATTCTAAGTTGAGGGTGTTGATGTGCTGTCAAATTACAACATATTTGATGCCTAAAACAAGGGATTTTGTGAGTTTTTGAAGGGAATTTTTATAGTTTTATGAGTTTTTGTGTTGATATTGCAGAAAAGTTAGGTTGGTATGATTTTAAAGAAAAGTTGCAGATTTTGTTATAGCATAGGCCATATGATCCAACCTATGAGTCATAGCCGAGGCTACAACTCGTAAGGTGGTGTCATAACAGGAATTAGTGACCAAAACTTTAGAAATCTACCAAGGTTTAGTCACTACTACAAACCCCGCCTATGAGTCGTAAGATACATAATGACTCGTACAGATAGACTCATAGCAAGTATCAAAGAACCAAAATGTTGGACCAAAAATTGAAGACCAATACTACCAAAACAACATATGGGTCATAGCTTAAGCAATGACTCATACCTATGGGTCAGACCAGTTCAGTCTAAGATGCCAAGATCCTGATATGAGACACCAACTATGCCTCTTAGGCCATCTTACGAGTCATAACTACAAAGTTTATCAGATGCCAGATGTTTTTTCTGCATAATTTTTTGGATTGTTTTGTACAAACTATAAATAGTGCAAGATCAGGTTTTAGACCAGAAAAAAAGGGAGAAAAAACTTGAGTTGAAACTTTAAAAAGGAGCTTTTGTCTTTGAGCTCTAGAGATTCTCCCAAGAATACTTTAGCGTTTCAACTTAGATTATTATTTTCCCTTTCGAAAACCTATTTTTGTGGATTGCACATCTTGTACTATAGACTTTTGAAGATATCAAGCTAGTGGGTTTGCAATTTGGGTGTTTTCACTTTCATTGGAGTTGTTAAAATTCTCAACTATGCCTATTACTAGCATTTTTGTGTGTTTTATCTTAGCCATGACTAGTTAAGAACCCACAACTTGGGGTGGTGGAAACCATGGGTAGTTGATTTGAAATGACCAAGGTTTTGTGCATTTCTATGATTGGGTTTTTGCATGTATTGTCTAT
The DNA here is from genome assembly GCA_025642045.1 of Solanum sejunctum. Classification (NCBI taxonomy): domain Eukaryota; kingdom Viridiplantae; phylum Streptophyta; class Magnoliopsida; order Solanales; family Solanaceae; genus Solanum; species Solanum sejunctum. The sequence continues at coordinate 10,024 of JAOTQJ010137325.1, read as the reverse complement.
TTCCCTTCGTTATTAATGTTTTTTAGTGGTGGCCAACACCAAACCTTGCCTACTCTCACGATCCCGACAAAGGTAGTGACGAATAGGAAAAGGAAAGTAGATGAAAGGATTCAGTTGATGAGTTCTCTTCTAATCGACCACACCTGACCAAGGAGAGGTTGACTAGGAGAATAGATAATGGTTAGTTGGCACGCCATGGTAGCCAACCAAGCACTATAGTGCAATTCGACCTTCACCTTTACAACAGGTCTGGAAGAACCTAAGTTATCATCCTGTATGCAATTCATCAATTGTAGTTATGTTATCTATTGTATTTGAGTCAACGAGCCATGGGAGCACAATTCCCAAGTTGTCCCCAAATTAGAGGGTTTTCTCCCATTTTAGTTAGTGTTTATTTTATCTTTGTTTTTTAAATCACATTAACCTTCCATTTAGAGATGGTAGTTATGGACACTAGAAATGATTAGTGGTGAATTCTTATAATCAAGCCAAGTATACCCTGTGGATTCGACACTAACATCAGTTAGATTAATTACTAATAGCGACCACTTTCTTATTGGAGCGTAACCATCAACATCAGTCTCCATCTCTAATTTTCACTAAGTTCATTTCTAAGCTATGTTATATGGTGTTGAACCATTGGGTCCTTTCACCCATGGTGCCTAAGCCTCCTTTTTACTAATATTGCATGATTTAAAATTGATTTTACATGTGGGTCTTGCATATTGAGAAATTTACTGCACAGTGATTTTAGTTCATGATAGTATGGTTGTTTTAGCATGTTTTGAGCTCTTAATCTTAGATGTAATGTTGGATTTGTGAGCAGTATGTACCTTGCTACCAGGGTGTACAAGTGTGAAAGGCATCAACCATGTAATGGGTATGTACCTTACCAACAGGTGTCTGGTATGAATGTCATCAACCATGTGAAGGGTATGTGCCTTGCCACTAGGGTATCCAGGTGTGAATGGCATCAACCATGTGAGGGGTATGTATCTTGCCACCAAGGTGTCAAGTGCGAATGGCATCTTACAACCAAAGTTGGGATTCTAGCTTGGTCTCTTCTACACATATGATATCTGATATGAGCATAAGCTACTTAAGCATGTTGTAATCATACATTGATCATACATGTCATATTGTTATACTATGCCTATTATCTAATGTATTCATTTTGAGTATGATATCTATTTATTATTGCATTGCATCCCACATACTTAGTAAATTCAAACGTACTAACGATACTCTTGCCTACATGATATCACTGTGTAGGAGTCAATGCTCAAATTGACCATCCTACTCCTCCACGTGGCTAGATCAGTTCCACTAAAAGCTAGTTAGTGAGTCATCCACTTTGGTGACCTTGTATATGATGATATTATCTATGTATTAAGAGACTTTCTTATGCTCTATTTTGACTATAAGGGTGAGAGCAATTACTTGTGTTGGACCCCGCTCTATCTATGTATTTAAAAGTACTTGTTGGACAAGTTATGTATCTATGTTATAAGCTCTGACTCTTATCTCTTGATTATGATATTTAAGCAAGATTTACCTTAGCCCCATTGACCCTATTCTTGCTTTATATATCTTTTATATTCTTCTGCAACCAAGGATGTGTAATGACCAGTTAACAGGCTGGCTTGGGGTTCCTTTGGGTTCCCCATTCGTCGTGTCACGTCTAGGCCCTAGGCTTGGGTTGTGAAAAACTTGGTATTATAGCACTAGGTTGTTAGATCCTCAAAGTTTAACACACCATGTTGATTAGAGTCTTATTCATGGTTGTGTTGTGCACTACAACTATGAGTAGGAGGCTGTGAGGCCTTCTAGGAAATATTTCACTTCTTCATGATCCATATTGTGCGATAGAGTTAGATTCCCTAGGGCTTATTGCTAACACTTAACCGTTACATTTCTGGATATGTCTCAAGCTACTTAAAATGATGATATATCGAATGCAAAGGTTTGAAATGCTCTATGGGTAATGGCCAAAGCGGTGACAACATTGGCAACTCAACTCATCAATGAAGTGGGTGCTTCGGATACTTCTAGTGGTAAGAGAGGAGGTAGTGAGGACAAAAAGGCTCGTAATATAGGTAAGTTCAAAAGTCGCAAAGATAGAATTGATGCTATATGTCTAACATGTGGTAAGGTTCATAGAGGCCCATGTTTGAAGGATATCAACACTTGTTTTGTTTGTGGGGAAGTGGGGAATTAGAGTAAGAATTGCCCGCATAGTCATGATAAGAGTAAAGGAGGTGATGGTGGTATAACTAATCCCAAGTGTCAATGGTGTGGGAAGTATCATGGTGTCCTATGCTTGAGGGAGACCAATGCTTGTTATGGGTATAGTAAAATGCTTGAGGGAGACCATATGTTCGAATGAAGCGTAAGGGTGGACGACCTTTAAATCTAGGTGGTCGTGTTGATCAAGTGACTCAAGGAGGGGATGAGATGCCCAATACTACTATCGATAAGTTGAAGTTTTCTTGGCTTTGTTGTGCATGTATTGCTAGGCCATTATTTTTTGTCTATCTATTTTTGTTACTATTGGGGCTTCTTGTGTGCCCAAGTTGTTGTGTGGACCTTTGGTGTCCATTCTTTTGTTGGGTGTATTGTTGCTAGAAGGTTTGTAGGTGTTGATCCGGGTTTGCATTATATTAGGTCTTGCTTTGTGGTTTGTTGGAGTTGGCATGGTGGATTTGGATGTCATTATAGGGATGAAATGGTTGCATGCATGTTGTGTCTTCATAAATGGTAGAACCCATAGAGGTAGCCCCGAATCCCTAACGATCCTATCTTTGAGTGTGAGGTTGTTAAATGGTAGCAAGGGAGGTAGGTCCATTTCATGCCCTAAGGTATAATTGGTCTCTAAGGGGTTTCATTTGTCATCTTCCAAGAAATAGAAGTCTTAAACCTAAGTTGTTTTGTCTATAGAATCGTTGGTGGTGGTGGATGAGGCTTTAAATGCCCTTTTTGATATTTTAAATTTTAGGGTAGTGCCTTTTGGGTTGACTAGTACACTGGTTATGCCTATAAGTCTCTCGAGTAAGATCTCTTGTCCTTACCCTAATAGGTTTATGGTGGTTTTGGTGATGATAATGTGGTTCATTACCTAATGAGGTAGTGCATGAGAATCATTTGAGGGTGGTATTACAAGTTTAAGGAAGAAGGTTTGGTGCTAGTAGGAGAGATGGGAATTTTTTTTGTAAGAGTTTGCCTTCCTAGGTTGCATGGTGCTCGGTGATGGTATCAAGATGGACTTTAGTAAGATAAAGGTGATTAAGTGTTAGGCTAGACCTTGACTTCCTTGGGTATAAGGAGCCTCTTGGGTTTAGTGGGCTATTACTGGAGATCGGGAGCAGGTTTTCTTCTATTGTTATTCTTATAACTTAGTTGACCCTAAGTATGGCAATGTTGTGACTGACGTTTTGAGTAGGCTAAGTTGATAGGTCTGGGAGTTGCCATTTATTGCATTATTCGCTACTGCTAGTAGGATTCATGTGTATGAGGTTGATAATTGATCCCTTCCAATCAAGGAGACCCGAAATTATTTTCAATTAAACCTACATGGATTTTACTTATTTTAATTTTGGATTTGAATATTATGCTTCCTAAAGTTCTATTGATGCATGGGTAGTGTTTATTTGATAATTTTAATGTGATTTAAACTGTTATATGAGGATTTACTTTGGGTTTATGAAGTTATGAGTATGCATGTTTCCCTTTTTAAATTATTTACTCATAGATGTTACACTATGGATTTAAACATGGAATTGGTTATGTTTTAACTTCAATTTCATATTATAAATGTAGATTTTTAAATGGATTCTTAAATACCCATGTCATTGCCTCATTGTTTATACCATATGCATTCATGTACATGGATTATTTTGAAAAATTATGTTATAGGTAAGCTCAGTTTTGTTTTATGGTATCGTTTTGATAAAATGTTGGTTATGATAATATGGTGATCACATATATGTCTTTGATTTTGGCTCTTTAAGAATTTTGGGTGCTTGCACCATTTGTATATGAATGAGCTATTCCTATGCATGCATACTATAACTATAAAATTATGATTTTGGCATTTGATCCTAAGTATGAATGATTATAAATGGTGTTTGTCTATTAAGCCTAGTTGTGCATTGAAATAATTTGGAAAATGACTATTGCCTCTTTGAAATTATGTACATGCATATTATAAGTATTCTTGTGGGATGACGACTTAGCTTGTTGCGTTGAGGGTCTTGGGGTAGCTTGGGTTACTTGCATAGCATGTTTCTAATAAGTATAGAGCTCGTAAGTTTGTAATATGATAGGTAAGGATAGTCAATCTATTTAGTCAACTACGATGGTTTAATCACTTCTCTAAGATTAATCTTTGGTTCGGGTTTTGTCCCCATTTGAGGATGAGGGTAGGTGATACCCCTAAGTGTCCTTTTCAGACTAGGAGTTAGCATTTTGAATATTCGTGGAGTTGTTTGGTTGGCTTATGCATAGTTATATTTACAGGATTCATGAATAAGGTCTTAAAACCATACCTTGATAGGTTTGTTGTGGTCTCTATTGATAAGGTATTAATTTGTTTAAAGCTTGTGAATTATTTGGGGGTAGTGTTGCATGTCTTAGATGATGAGGGGAATGGTTGCTAAATGTGATTGGTGTGAGTTAAGGACAACAAGAAGGTTATCATAAGGCTAGTGTTGTGGTATGAGTGTTTATTGTTTTTTTCGATAAGGCTAGTATTGTGGTTGTTGCTCTAGGTAGCCTAGTGTGTGTGGATAATGATGGTAAAGATATCCCTAGTAGAGTCCATCGGTTGGCTAGCTAGGGAGTTAGGTTGAAAGAAATTGAAAATGGTAGCACAATGTTCTTGATGGTTCCAAATCTTCTTGGGTTAAGAGGTCTAGATTAGGCAAGGCCTTGATTTCTACCTTATTAGAGTTGGAATTTTGGGTTGAGAGAATGATAGCATGGAGGTTGTATCCCAAGGAGGAGATGACAGTTATGGTACCAAGTGGATTAGGTGCAGTTAATATTGACAATTGAGTTGAGGATTGTGAGTCCCTATAGAGCGCAGAGGGAGGTTGGTAAGGTTGCATAACTTGGGAATTGCCTATGGTAGGTGTATGGTTTATCCAGTTTGTCATGCTTCTAAGTTAAGGAGATATGTTGGTGACCCTAGTGCTAGAGAACTCTTTGAAGTTGTGGGTGAGGTGGAGGATAATTTTGCTTAGAAGGAGGTTTCGATGGAATTTTTGAATGGATGAGTGGAGAAATTGATATATTTATAATGATGTAGTGTTCGTTAAGGCCCTTGGAAGAGTTGTCTATTCATGTATGTCTCGAAGAGCTGATGTAGACATAGAGTAGCAATATCCACATCTCTTTCACTCTAGTCAAGCTTATGATGACATGCCAAGTCTTTTCTATGATCCAAGGTCCTATGTTTCAGACCCTATGTCATTCATGAGCATTCATATTTAAGTTGGCAAGTTTATGATGATTTTACACTTATGTTGAGATCTTGAAAATAATGTTTAATGTAATGCTGCATTCTTGTTGGGGCTGATTCGTTGATGATCACTCCTGTCTTGTATGTCCCTTTTACACTTGGGGACGAATGTTTCTAAGGGGGAGATATTGTAATGACCCCCCAAAATGCCCGAAAACATACCTTAGAATGCCCAAAATTTTAAATTCCATGTATCTCAAAATCCATTTATTATTTCAAAAATCTGACTTCGGATTCTTGTTTGAGGTGTCCAAATTATATGAAAGAGGTTCGAACTCCAACTTAAGAGCAAAAATTTAGCAATTATAAAATTTTTAGTGATAATTTCCCGTGGGCACTGCGCATCCTCGGTGCGGCGCGGTAGTGTTTCACTTCAGTGTATTTTTTTTAGTTTGTCCTAATTTTTCTAAGTGTTGGGCCTAAGTTTTTCCCAAACGTGCTTTTACCTATAATTAACAAGATTTCACCCTCATATCATCTTAAACATTTCCTAAAACTCACTCAAACGCACAGTCAAATCTTCACTCCCAAAACTCACGTCCCAAACACTCATCCTCAGCTAAGTTTCTTGACCAAGCTCCAAGTATCCATCCCCAATCTTCATCAAATTCATCTCTAAGCTAAGGTATATGGTGTTGAACGACTGGGTCCTTTCACCCTTGGTGCCTAAGACTCTTTTTTACTGATATAGCATTATTTAAAGTTGATTTTACATGTGGTTCTTGCATATTGAGAAATTTACTATACAATGATTTTAGTTCATTAAATTATGGTTGTTTTAGCATGTTTTGAGCTTTAAATCTTGGATCTAATGCTGGATTTGTGAGGGGTATGTACCTTGTCACTAGGGTATCTAAGTGTGAATGGCATTAACCATGTAAGGCATATGTACCTTTCCACCAGTGTGTCTCGGTGTGAATGGAATCAACCATGTGAGGGGTATATACCTTGCCACCAAGGTGTCCAAGTATGAATGACATCAACATGTGAAGGTATGTACCTTGCCTCCAAGATGTCTAGGTATGAATGGCATCAACCATGTGAGGTCTTTGTAGCTTGCCACCAGGGTGTCCATGTGTGAATAGCATCTCCCAACCAAAGTTGGAATTATAGCTTAGTCTTTTCTACATATATGATATCTGATATGAGCATGAGATACTTAAGCATGTTTTACTTACGCATTGATTATACATGTCATATTATTATAGTATGCCTATTGACTGATGTATGCATTTTGAGTATGATGTCTATCTATTGTTGGATTGCATCCTACATACTTAGTACATTCAAACATAATAACACATACTCTTCCCTACATGACATCACAATTTAGGAACAAGTGCTCAAGTTGATCATCCTCCTCCTCCACGTGGATAGATCGGTACTACTGAAAGCTAGTTTGTGAGTCCTCCACTTTGGGGACCTTAGTCAATGATGCTATTATCTATGTATGGAAACACTTTCTTAGGCACTATTTTGACTATGAGGGTGAGCCCGGTTACTTTGTGTTAGCCCCCGCTCTATCTATGTATTTAGAGGTGTTTGTTGAACAAGTTTTGTATCTACGTTATGAGCTCCGACACTTATCTCTTTATTATGATATTTATACAAGATTTCCCTTATCCCCATTGCCCCTTTACCTACTCTATATGTCTTTTATATGCTTCTTCAACCAAGGATGTGTAATGACAAGTTAAGAGGCTTGTTTGGTCTTCCTTCAGGTTTTCCATTCACCGTCTCATGTCTATGCTCTAGGCTTGTGTCGTGACATCAAAGCCACAAGTTCCAAGGCAAAGGGTCATCCAATGCTCCTAACAAGAGGTTTACCAATGATAGGGTGACTAACCCAAGATTCCAAGATGGTTATGGAGGAATGGCAAATCCTAGATGCCTAAGGTCTGAAAAGCATCATAGTGGTCAATGTTTCAGGAATTCTAATGCTTGCTTAGGTTGTGTGAACTGGGTCACAAGGTTATTGATTTTTCTTATGCTTAAACAAAGGTAGAGATAGTCATCCACAAGGTCAAAGTGCCAATGTGGGTCAAAAGGGAAGAGGAGGCCAACAAGGAGATGCTCCAAGGCAAAATATGTTCTGTGCTCTCCAAGGAAGGCAAGAAGTTGATGAGGTGCCCCATGTTGTTATCTATATGTTAAAGGGTTTTGACTTTGATGTGTATACATTGATAGATTCGGGTGCCACTCCTTCTTTCATTACTCCTTTTGTTGCAAAAAAAGCTTCATGTGTGTCTTGAATTATTGAGTGAACCTTATGAAGTGTCTACTCCCTTTGGTAAGTCCATTGTTGCTAAAACAGTCTATCGAAACTGTACCATGTTCATATTGCATAGATCTTACCTTGTGATTTTGTTGAACTTGACATGGTAGATTTTGATATCATTCTAGGGATGGATTTGTTACTTGCATATTATGCCTCCGTTGATTGTAGAACCCGTAGTGTGAAATTTAAATTCCCTAATGAGCCCATTGTTGAGTGGAAAAGTTGTAATGTGGTGGTCAAGGGTAGATTCATTTCTTGTCTTAAGTCCCAAAAGTTGATTTCTAAGGGTTGTCTTTATCATCTTGTGAGCATTAGGGATGTTGAGTCCAAAGTCCTTCCTGTTGTGTCAGTTTCGGTGGTCATTGAGTTTCTTGATTTCTTTCTCGATGAGCTTCCCAGTGCTCCTCCTAAAAGGGAAATAGACTTTTATATATATCTCCTTCCCAATACTCAAACCATTTCTATTCCCCCTTAACTTATGGCTCTAGTAGAATTGAAGGAGTTAAAAGAGCAATTGAGGGATTTATTGGAAAAGAATTTCATAAGGCCTAGTAAGTTACGTTGGGGTGCACCAACATTATTTGTGAAGAAAAAAATTATTCTCTTATAATGTAAGTTGATTACCGATAACTAAATAGGATTACCATAAAGAATAAGTACCCTCCACCAAGGATTGATGACCTTTTTGATCAACTTCAAGGGTCTAGTTATTTTTTCTAAGATTGATCTTCGGTCCAGATATCACCAAGTGAAAGTGAGGGAGTGTGATATTCCTAAGATGACTTTTCAGACTAGGTATGGGCACTTTGAGTTTGTTTTTATGCCTTTTAGGTTGACTAATGCACCGACTATATTTATGGATCTCATGAATAGGGTCTTTAAACCCTACCTTGACATGTTTACGGTGGTCTTTATTGATGATATCATGATTTATTCCTGTAGTGAGGAGGAGCATGTGAATCACTTGAGGATGGTGTTGCAAATTCTGAGGGATGAGAAGTTCTATGATAAATATGAAAAATATGAGTTTTGGTTGAAAGAGGTTGCATTTTTAGGCCATGTGGTGTTGGGTGATCGTATAAAAGTGGATCCGAAGAAGAGGGATGTGTTAAGAAATTGTCCTAGGCCTTTGACTCCACCAGATATCAAGAGTTCCTTGGGTTTTGCAAGTTATTACCAGAGGTTTGTAATTGGTTTCTCATCTATTGCTTCCCCTATGACTAAATTGACCCAAAAGACGGCAAAGTTTGTGTGGACTAATGAGTGTGAGAAGAGTTTCCAAACTTTGAATGATAAGCTTGTCTCTGCTCCCATCTTGGCTCTGCTATAAGGGTTAGAAGGGTTTGTGGTATATTGATGCCTCAAGAATTGGTTTGGGGTGTGTTTTGATGCAAAATGGTAAGGTGATAGAATAAGCCTCTAGACAATTTAAGGTGCATGAAAAACATTATCCCACCCATGATCTTGAATTGTCGATCGCGAGGTCTTCGCTTTGAAAATTTGGTGCCACTACTTGTATGGGATTCAAGTTGATGTGTTTATCGACGACAAAGTCTCCAATATGTGTTCACGCAAAAATATCTTAACTTGAGACAAAGAAGGTGGTTAGAGCTCCTTAAAGATTATGATATCAATGTGCATTATTATCCTAGCAAAGCTAATGTTGTTGCCAATTCTCTAAGTAGAGTATAAATGGGTAGTCTAGATCATGTTGATGATGGTGGCAAAGAGGTAGCTAGAGAAGTTCACCGATTGGATAGATTAGGGGTTAGGTTGGATGAACTTGATAATGGTGATATTGTGGTTATTGATGGTTCAAAATCTTCCTTTTTTGAGTAGGTAAAGGCAAAACAAGATCTTAACCCCGCCTTGCTAGAGTTGAAGGCCTTTGTGAGCGATGCTAAAGTGGAGGTTTTCTCCTAAGGGGGAGATGGCGCCCTTAGGTACAAGGTAGATTGTGCGTACCAAATGTGGATGACTTAAAATAATTGATCTTCAAGGAGGCCAATAATTCATTCTATTCAATTAACCCCAGTTCTACAGATATGTATAGAGACTTGAGGAAGGTGTTTTGGTGGAGTGGTATGAAGAGGGATATTGCTAAGTTTATATCCAGATGTCATAATTTACAACAAGCGAAGGTCGAACATCAAAGGTCGTGTGGCCTAGCCCAAGACATATAACTTCCTACTTACAAGTGGGAAGAGATCAACATGGATTTTATGGTT
>JAOTQJ010137318.1:0-41384 GCA_025642045.1 Solanum sejunctum | reverse complement strand
TTGCCTTCTATACTATTATATTTGGATTGTTATTTTCACTCACATTTCGGGCTTTCTGCTTTACATACTTGGTACGTGTTTCGTACTGACCCCCTCCTTTCGGGGGCTGCATTCATGCTCGTAGGTACAGACGAACAGGGTAGAGGATCATCTTCTTAGGACCTCCGTCTATCGTTGAAGTGCTCCCTTGCATCAGGAGCAGATCTTTGGTATATGCTTGTACTCGTCAGTTTTTATTTTGCATATATATATGTATATATATACTCGAGGGTATGACGGGGCCCTGTCCCGTCTTGTGGTCCAATTTCTGTATATAGAGGTCTGTGGATACATGTGGGTGTGGAAATTACGTTGGTTTGATCTCGTTTGTATGATATGTTTGTTGGGCGTCTCTGTCGCAGCGGTGACCTTGTCGGCCCGCATATGTGTATGTATATCTATTCTTATGGAAATGTTTGGTACTGTTGGGTTCGCTGTTTGCAGGTGGGGTTGGTTAGAAATATAGAGAAAACTCTGTCGAAATTTTGTGAAATCCCTTAGCTGTCGTGAATGGAGATTCAGTATAAATGTTTGTTTGGGTGCCCTATTGGCACTATTCACGGCCCCTGGGTTGGGTCGTGACAACACTCTCCTCATTAGGCATGAATAGAAAATCGAAACTCAATCAATTTGATTCATTTAGAGGCCTTGACAGTCAGTCATTTGAAATCAAGAAGAAGGTCATCAACTCTCATCGAGAATGGATCCATCATAATAAACAAGATTCTATGGATAACTCTCAAGCTCAGCACCTCATCTCAACTACACTCCTTTTCATACCCTTACACTTTATAAATGCAAGCTCATAGCTCCCATTCAAGTTTGTGCTTAACCACATCCTCTTATTCTGTTCAAGCCTAACTCTAAGCCTTAAAATGCTATTTTAAGGATGATCATATTCGTACAATGCTAATTGCTCAATACTCAAGCTCTATTCTTTCACTATGACTTTCATTAAAAGGTTACTACTCCTCTTCACTTCTTCACCACTCTTACTCGGAACCCTTATGATGAAGTCTTCAATAGTCTATCATCAATACTTGCATAACAACAACTACTCATTCAAGCCTATCACAGTAACCACTTCACTATCTCTAAGAATTATCAAGCCTACTTAGCATTTCTTCCTCCACCATTGAATGAGCTCTCACTAAAAGCTATAACAATATATTCTTATCTAAAGACACTCTAATTTACTCTTACCTATCTATTACAAGTAATAATGTCTCATCTCCCCCCTCCCTATATCTACCTCTATCTTACACAAATACAACACCATTATCCCCATAAGGATACATTTAATTACTCCTCCTCCTCTACCCTCACTCTCAAGCTACTACTATTTCCGAAGGAACTTATCATCTCCCCTTTTGGCGAAACCTACATTTACTACCTTTCCACGCAAGAATAAGAATGATTATACATCTTAAACTTAACACTCTAACTCCTACCATCCACAATGGAATAATAAGCTTAAGGATAATTTGTGCATAAGATGACATCAAAATCATTCACATTAAACTCAAACAGATCAACTATGGTACCTCTAATGTGGATGGGAAGGGTGCAATCACTGTCAGCCCACTTAATTAGGATGAACTCATTAATGAGGGAAGGGTCACAAAAAATAGGACACCTGAATCAAACAAGTCATAGATGTAGTAGGGACTCAAATATACTAGTACATCCTCGGGTGGTGCTTGGCATAGATGATTGGAATTTGTAGGACTACATTGGACATTCCCTCTGTAGGTGACCCATTTGGCGACACTTGTAACATTGGGTATTGCCTCTGCGATATTCTCCTAAGTGAAACTTGTCATACGTGATACAACGTGTCTTACCTTGGGAAGGTCAGGCCACACTTGCTTGTGACTAAGATCCCTAAGCTCTAAAATTATCAGACCCCTGTCCATTCCTGGGGGCGAGCGCAGTAGTAGATGATGGCCCCATTTGAAGGCATCTCCCATTCCTATTCTGTATCTTACCAACCTCATGGCTGGATGTCTTTGCTTTCTTACTTCTGAACTCCTCTCTATCATGGTGCCTCTTCTCATCAACTTATTTCACATAAGTCATCAACCTCCCAGTGTCTATGTCACTCACCAACATAGCTTCTCTCCCATCTTTCGTTGGCCCTCTATTCATCCCATCAACATATATCCCCATTCTGGCCCTCATGTCAACAACCATATCTGGAGCATAGTGAGATTGTTGGGTGCACTTAAGTCTATACTCTTGCATAGTCATTGAGCCCTATTTCAAATTCAAGAACTCCGTTACCTTGGCCTCCCTCCATTATTTTTGAAAGTAGCGCCCCAAGAAAGCTTCCTCAAACACTGTCCAAGCCAGCAAAAGGGCTTTCTCTCCTTTACCCTTCTTTCATTGGCCAAACCATAGTCTAGGCATGCCCTTGAGCTAGTAAGTAGCCAGTTCAACTCTTTTAACATCAGCCACATGCATCACCTGGAACACCTTCAGAAGCTCATCAATGTAGTTATTTGGGTCCTCACTGGGTGTATACCTTGTGAACTCAGGTAGGTTCATCCTTAATAACTCACGGACCTTGAATGTAGTTGAAGCATCCTGTCTACCCACTCTTCGTATAGTAGGAGGTGTTGTCATTGCCTGGGCTAAATTTTGGATAGCCTGGTGAAGCTCAGCATTTGAGACTTCAGCTTGTGGGGGCTGCATAACTGGGCCTATGGTTTGGCGTGATCTTGAGGCTCATGTTGGTTAGTGTTCTGTCTAGCAGGATGCCCTCTTCTCTAATAGCTCTTCTTGGAGGAATGATCAGAACTCTGCAACTCGTACAACACCAATAGAAGAGTTCTTTCATAGAGTTTAACTCTATAGCACGAATTGGAATTGGAAAGAAGTGTAACAATTCCTAATTTCGTATAGCCTCCTGCTTATAAAGTGTGGTTGACAACATACCCATACACAAGACTCTACTAGATGTGACTTCTAATCACCCTTGTCTTACTAAGGTCCATTTTAGTACCATCACTCGGTACCATACGACCTAGGAAGGTGACCTCTTACAACCAAACTCCCACTTCTCCTATTTAGCGTCCATCTTTATTCCTTAAACTTTGTAGTACTACCCTCAAATAACTCACATGCGATCTAGTTTAAATTAGCAGAAATTAAAAAATAATTAATAAAGAAAAACACAAAAATTAATCACATAAAATAATTTATCAAGTTATTAAAATATGAACAAAAAATAAAAAAAAAAAGAGATTTTACTTGATAACCTTAGAATGCTATTAGAAATTAAAATGTTCAAATAAAAAAGAAAGTATTGTATTTTCATATTTCACAATAAAAAAAAGAATATTTAAAAAAGAAAAGATAAAAAGTTTGATGCAACATCATGTAATTACACCCAATTCCTAGTCCCTCCATGGGAATTGTAGAGTGTAATTACACTATTTCAATTACACCTAATTTTACTCATACCAAGTCATTACTTGGTCTATCTTGATCAATGGAGGAACAATACCACCATTTTTGTTGTCTACCAAATATGCCAAAGAGTGTAATTACACTAAATTACACCAATTCTCAATTACATGGGGGGTTTTCAAACATGCCCTTAAGAAATAACCAAGATATTGCAATGTAAAGTTTTCACACATTCTCGATATATCATCAAAGAAAAGGCAGAGATTTATCTCAAAATATGTGTGAAATCTCGAATCGGACTTCACTACGACATTCCTTGTGAAAAATTAAGTTACGTGGCCTTTTAATTACTCAAATTGGATGAATAATCAGCTCAAAATCGTGGTATAAAGTTAATAGAAGTATGTATATTACTCCTTGGGAACATGTATGTGTGTGTGTGTGTGTATGTGTATATATATATATTCCAAGGTCGTTTATTAGGACTTTACTCAAAAACTCATTTTACAGGTATAACTTTCCGATTAATTCCAAAATTCACATAACTCCCGAATAACCCGACCAATAATCACCCCAATAGTCCCAAGGTCACTATACCCATGATCAAATCAGCAATAAAAATAAAACCATAGAAGTGACCCGAAGGGTCATTATAACATCCCTACTAATAAGACTTTCATCCAAGAAAGTATGAACGCCGGCATACCTGTAGGCTCCAATCCACACCACGAGTATATAAGTCACAAGCATGTTCTGTATTCTATAATAATTCAGTACCGCCCTCACTACCTAAAAATCCCACCACCTGTCTATATATATCAGCAAGTCAATGCGGTAATTCTACAAGAAAGTCTCAAGAATCCACTGTTTGTCCCCTCAGCTTAATCAGCAGACAAGTCATGAGGATCAATTGGCTAGACATACCTGTTCGTACCACATTATCAGATGTTCGGATAATCATGGATATTCATAACTGTACTAGTGGTTTACATATACTACGACTTTTATTCCATTCCTAGCTTCCTTATACTAGTGATTTACACAATCAACCACAAATAGCCCACAAGCTAACCAAATAACTATTGACAATAGCTCATATGCTCTCATTCACATGCAGGGAAAAAAACCTCTTCCCTTATTGTCCAATCCACTCGGTATAGCCACCAAAACTCACCAACGCCACAAATATCCAATAGGCTACCCACTCAAAACATTCTCTACACTTTCCTTCGTGCCCAGACGTTCATATCTCACTTCTCAAATGTGATTCTCAATAGTTATTATCATTCAGCCCCTATTCAGTAGCGTTTAACAGTCAGCCGCAAGAACCACAATAGCAGTCAATGGTGCTTACAAGTCACAAAATTCATGTTATGCAGTACAGTAGTCAGCAAATAACCACAATCAGCCACTCACAATGACCACACTATATCCAGGTACAACCCCTAGAATTTTCACCACCATAACCTCCCTTAACCATGTCCAACTATCATCTAACTCAACAAAAACATATTGGAGTATATGTAACTTATCTGGAATACACCGACACACCATCAATACACAGAAAATAGGATGTATAGCCAAACAAGCTAATGATAGTGCTAACTCAGATGCAACCGGTCCAACCATTTCAAAACCTTAGTAGGGCTGATATATTGAGGACAAACTCACCTCGCCTTCTGACCCATATAACTTCTCTTAGGGGTAACACCCTCAAAACCGCTTTGTCCTAAATTTTAAACTGTCCATGGTTGGCATAACCACTGGTGTTGACTCGGAGCTGTCCTCAATAAATCTTGAACATTTTTGACCTTGGCTAAGGCATCTTATAAAAGTCTATACCATATGGGCCCTGCGTTGTAGGCTCAAACCAGCCAACTGGAGTATGACATCAACAATCACAAAATAGAAATAAGTCATTCTGCCCCAAGAGCAATACCAAAATTGAGGCCATCCGATAATATCACTTGACCTGCATATCACAATCCTGAAGAATCATCATACCTAATCCCCCACTAATAAAAGGGACCTTCCACTATCTCAATATCTAACTTGGGATAAAAAAAGATTAGAACTCATATTTAAACAAGTGATGGGCGGAGAAATACATCAAACACTATATAAGCATAACCCGAGTATCAATCGATCTGGAAAAATGATCAATATTCTGACTGACAACCATAGCCAAAACACCGAACAACACAATCTCAGTCAGCTAATAATCATAACAAGTCCCTAGGGCGGAGTGTCCATTAGCTCAGCTGATAACGCAATAGCACCCGATACAATAATAGACGATCCAACTAAGCCTCCAAATATAACATTTTATCCCAAATTCTAGTCACCCAAAAATCAGGAGAATCGTATATTAACAAATCATCACAATAGAATTGTAACCATATCGGTACAAGGTATAGCCAGGTGTATGATCGATAATAGGCCTCTCAATATGATTTACACCAGTATCAGACTACCCACTCCAGTAGGTAAGTATCAAAACAGTCATATGTATGAATCATGGGGTTTAGCTTACATTTAGTCACTAATAAGGTATAATCGTAACATAGACGACAACTACTCAGAATTCCACCAGGTAGACATGCTCATCATCATCAGTACACCTAATAGGGAAAACCAATAGGTAAATAATTGAATACTGATATCTGAAAGGTACCAATGCTTAACCTTACCTCAATCTCAACTTGTATCGTCTTTAAGATCTCTATCAAGAGTGCTCACAAACCATATAACATTTAACCAGCCACTGGCCTACAGATATACGTATCATAAAACTCCATCCCCAGCAACATATCTCACAGTGCAATACATAGCCACCACCAATCAAGTACTAATCATGAAGCCTACCTCTAAGGCCCTTCAACATTCTCACTGCTTGTAAGCTTCCTTATCTGTTTGTTATAACTTGAGGGCATATAGCCTCTACTCAATGGGATCTGGTGGCTCCTCCCTATCTGGGACTGACGATGCAGAACTTCCCCTGCCTGGAGTCTAGCCTCTACACGATATCAACATGGAGGGACGAATGAAGCAAAATTCTCAAAAATTGGAGAACCATTGACGAGATGCACAACCAGAATGAATAATAAAGGAAAGTTCCTAAACATCCTATAGCCTCCTAGAGATAAGCCGCAGACATCTATGCACGCATCCATAGGACTCTACTAGAAGGTAGCTCTGTACAGCTGAGACCAGTGAACCTTAAGCACTGATACCACCATGTCACGATCCGGTCCTGATCATAATGGCACCAGCTAGGTCCCACCTATATTTAAGCCAATTCCTAACCTAAGGGTACCTGTCCTAGCTCTCTAGTCTAATCCAAATCAATACAAAAATAATATATACGTCAACACCTACCCAGAACTTGAAAGTCAACTGTACAGAGATACAATAGACACAAGGATATATCATATACATATATCAATAATCATAATAATATACAAAATCAAAGTGCCTATGTCAATACATAACACTACTATACAAGGCTAATGTCTAGATATAAAAGATGTCCATCAATAGAAAGAAGACTGCGAAGAAACCTAATTTGTTGTTGTTCACCAAAAGTCTCGTAAGTGCTCTCGAAGATCCCCAACTCAGCTATTATAGCCCATCCCTGGACTTGCACCATAGGAAGATGCAGACATAGGGGTGAGTACCAGAAAGGCACCTAGTAGGCATCATCAGTCGACTGCGCAAAATAGTAAACATAAATATAATCCAAATATATAGAGAACTACAGTAGTGTAGCAAAATGAGCTCAGATCAAAACATAGGCATGTATGGGAAGCCTCAAACCACAACTAAACCAATTGAAGTAAAGCACAATGATAACCTGAAGTAGCTAAGTACTAAATATCGATACCAATTAATGAAGAATGTGTTGGCCAATAACACCACTACCCCCAGATGAGTCATAGTATTGTATGTGGGTGCAAACCCCTAGTATCTATGCCTGTTCACTAACTGGGACCCCAGAATCCTAGAAGGTACACCTACACACAATATAGAACTAACAGATTATCACATAATTCCTCAAAACCATCACAAAATCCCATAGAACTATCATAGAGCCAGCTCTCCACATCATAACAAGGGTCAATTGTGTGTGTGCTTAAGGCCTCAGTGTCTAAGCTTAAACGCCCTAAGAGCCCTCATAAGCCCAGGAGGTACACCCACGCACATTCACGGTATGAATAAATATGTGGATCCATGGGTAATCAATCACGGGTCTCACCTCAACAATCACATAAATCTGGGTCTTCGACCCTGTACTAGCATATGGCACTCAATCCAAAATATACAAGTGGAATGGTGGGAAATATCCCCTGCGGAAGAAAGAACCCCCCTCGAATAACAAGTGTATCTTAACTCAAAATCATTTATGGGGCCTCACCCTAAAATGTAATATAATAGAGTCCTCAATCTAAAATATCAATCAACGGGGCCAACCCCATAAGTGTAGTCAATAGGGCCCCGAGCCCAAAGTAATCGCAATTGCTCAGACCTCTTTAGAATTGACTCCCTGGTCTTGGATACTCAGATGTGACAACTAGAGACTAGGACCACGGGAAACATCACGAGGGTCTAGATACTCAGACATGACCACCAGAGACTTGAATATCAGGGTGTGTCATCTTGGTCTTAGAGCGTGATATTAGAAAAATCTTTCTCTCTATCTCTCTAACCATATATGGATCCCCTAATCTTATCATCTCTCCCAAGTCACAATAAATAACTCATTCCCCAGGTATGCAAAGAACTTAAAGTAGTAGCTAACCTTAGTATACCAATGCACGGACTTCAATAATTAGAATAGAATAAGGCTAAGTAGGAAATCATGCTACAATCTAGCCCACAGTAGTTAATGGAAATAAATGTGTGGTAATTCCAGGGGTATCATAGGTGCCCCTAATAGATAGGCCCATTAGAATCATAGTCTGCTCGTAATTAAGTCACGGTATGATATAAAATCAATGCTTAGTCTCCCAGTATGCATATCTATGTAGCAACAGGAAATACACACTCATACAGGTATAAGTTAAGTCAGTACGCATGCCTGCCCCAATCTTTAGCTCATATTCATCCTTACCAGGCCCTTTTCTGTGTAAAACAACTCATAGGGCAGTGTCGGTATAACCTAAGCTGAGCCCTAAGATGCTAGATAATCAAAAGGATATCACCTACGTAGAATCAAATTGCAGTTCAGCTGCTATCCAAGACATCACCAAGGCAACAGTGTGCCATCCCACTAAAAAAATATCCCTCTCTAAATAGGATCCCATACCCAGAACTAATTGACATCGCTAGTATCTCTCACAAATAATCTCGAGAAACACATAGGATGAAACTTGCCCCTCATTAATAGGGTCATACTCCTGTCTCAAACGTATTGATAGCTCAATAATAATGCCTCTTGTATCATAGATGGAAGACTCCTTTAGGGGTGCATTATACCTGTCCACAGGATATGGTGTCTCTCTAGTCACTAATTAGTGGCATAAGTACATAATAGCTAACAACAGGATATAGGATCATATAAATCATAGGACAACACAAAATCATGTTTAATTAGGAAATTCTACTAGAAGTACTCAGAAAAGACATAAATAACCGCAACCACAACATGCATATACATACCAACTAGATATAAATACTAGATTCAATGCACAGGGTAGCATGTAATCATAGGTCAACCTCAATAGCTAGTATATTCTTGTAACCTCAGACCACACACACATACAAGCAAGAGTCAAGCTTAGTGTACATACCTGTCACATGTTCACAACTCCAACCAACCCCTTTCAGACTCTTTTGTAGTCATATAATGTAAGAACTCAAGTAATATCGTATCTACCACCAACACAACACCTAATACAACTATTATAGTTCCATAACATTATATATACACAACACACAGATCATATCCAGCCACATACAATATATACTCTATAACTCAATCCATAAATAGTATATTTCTACACATTCCAAATCAAAGGTGTAAATATTTCAGCTCAATCTAGGGGTTTAGAGAAAGCCTAGCCTACCTAGCATCCAACGTCTCTTGCTCTGAGTTAATCCAACTAAGTGCTTTCCATCTGAATCGCTTCTCAATGTTGCTTAGCTATTCAAACATAATTCATAAGATCATTATGATTGATTTGACTATAAAATTTCATAAAATGAGTGAAATTACATCAATTAAGACTAAAGCGAGAAAATACGAGACCCACGCTTAAAATACTAACCAATTCCCATAAAATAATCCTTGTATCACCCTGAGTCCATAGCCAGAAATTCAACCCAAAATGGACCTCAGAAGAAAAAAAAGGCCCAAAAACTAAGTTAAGAACTTTACCAAAAAATATTCATTTCGAAGTTTTCTCGGTAAAAATTCTCAAAAATTGAATAAAATCAGCGAACATAGTAGCATACCATAGCATTCCTCTCAGAACATATTTAGAAACGTAGAACAATTTAGAAACAAATTTTAGTTAATTCCGTTAAGAAATGACTGAGATATTGCACTGTAAAGTTTTCACTCATTCCCAATATATCATCAAAGAAAAAGCAGAGATTTACCTTGAAATACATGTCAAATTCAAATTTTGACTTCGCCACGATGTTCCTTTTGAAAAATTGAGTCACCTTGCAAATCAAATGAAATATAAGCTCGAAAATATGCTGCAAAGTTGATAGACGTATATATATTACTCCTTGGGACATGTATATTATATATATATGTAAAGATGTATTTTTGCCACATCACTTCCACATGGTGGCACTAGGGTAAGTTACATGGCAGTGCAACTGTAGGCCATATCATCCTCTTGCCATTACCCTTCAATTCCTTTTTTGTCATTTTGGGCTCGTCCAAACTACAATTTGCACAAACAAATTATGTAACTCTATAGATTTTGATATTTCGGATTCAATGATGCAACTAGAATTTTCGAGAGAGCTTCCTACAGTAAAATAAGGGTCTCATTTCTTTATACGTAACTTTTAAAGAAAAGTCCCCGGGGTTAAAACACATCCAGACATCCCCGATATCAAACAAAGGGTCGCCCTAGATCAAATTCGGCATTTCAAAACTAATTGCTCTATCAAAATTTTCATTTGGGGCATACTTTCCGAGAGCATTGACTGGGTCAATTATTAATCGGTTCAGTCAGCCAAATTTATAATCCATGATATAATTGCACCAGACATGCTTCTAGTCTAATTCAACTATTTCGGAGCTAATGGAATCGTCAGAATTCCGTTTCGAGGTCGTTTACTAGGACTTTACTCAAAAACTCATTTTACGAGTATAGTTGCTTGATTAACTCAAAAATTCACATAACACCAGAATAACGCGACCAATAATCATCCTACTAGTCCCGAGGTCACTATAAACATGCTCAAATCAACACAATAACAACAAAAAACCATAGAAATGACCCGAAAGGTCATTACAGAAGCGCCTATTGATGATCTCTAATAACCGTCTCTGTATCATAAAATAATGCAGGTCCAAATGGATGTTTGTATGTGGAATATACAACTATGTAAAATGGCATAATGAAATACGTATAATATAGAATACAATCATCTCAAAACACTAGATTAGAATGTCTAAGCCTAAAGAAAATATAAAGACTAAATAGTGACCAATCATAGATAATCCAATCCAATCCAATCAAAGTACTATCAAGACCTATTTGGGAGTTTCTCTTACTGACAATCATCACTTATGAGTCAGTGATGATACAACAAAGTGGTGTCATTTTTCACCCATCCAATACCTTGTTAGGGTGAGGGACACTCAACAATCAATCAAGCCTCGTTAAGGACTTCAGAGGTATGAACCTATCAATCATCCTATGTTAGTCCCTTAGTCCCATTCACCATTTCATGTTGTCACTCGTCTATTATTCATTAGTCAAACCTATAAAGTGCATGTATGATCTAAGAGGCTTGTTTGGAGATCTTTGAGTTCTCATTCGTTGTGTCATATCTAGGCCCTAGTTTTGGATTGTGCTATGAACTTTCTTTTACTATGGAATATTGATAACATCTTGCTTCTTTTTTTATGTATATAAATGTGACTATAACATCTTTTGTTTATGTATATAAATTTGACTAGCTTCCCACGCGGTAGGATGCCAATATTCGTAATCTAGTACTATAAATGTCTATTTATTTTCAGGTTGACTGTTTTATTAAAATTAACTTTTGATAGACTATATATGTAATGTTTTACAATAAAAAATAATATGTAATTTAAAATTTTAGTGAAATTATTACAGAGAGAAGTTGCTAAGCAAAAGGATGGACGGGCGAAAGAGAGTGCATCCATGGTTGATCAGGTGACATTCTGCTTCCCGGTAAAGCTTTCTCAAAATATTTACATAAATTTAAAATTTGATTTATATATTTTTCTAAAAAAATTTAAATATACCTAAAGCTTATATCAATTTTTTTACTAGTTATGTGATAACTTGTGAAAATTTAATGAATTATGAAAAAAAAATACAAATCGCCAATTTGCTTGTATGACATGAAAATATAATAATTTAATTATGCGAATACTAATAATAATTTTTTATTTGAAATATAGCCCTATTGAAAATAGATTATATGATCCAAGCTTTGCTGCCAAAGGTCTACTAGTGGATCCTCACTTGCGTATGCTTAAGGAGAACCCATACTTTTGTAAGTTAATTTTTTTTTAAGTCTTATTAATTCTTATAATTGTAAATCAAAACAAAAGAACAATAGAATCGTATATGTGTTCATTCTAATTGATTTTTATTTGTGCCAGTCAAAATTGAAGGCAAGCATGTGGTTAAAAGCAAGGACAAAGTGGTGATAGATTTGAACAATTGAGGAATGTTGTGTTAATTCTCTTGTGAGAATATTGTGGAACATTCTCAATGTTCTTGTTGTTTCATTTTAATCCTTTCAGGTTCATAGGTTAAAAAAGAGTGAAATTTTTATTGATGTTTAGCGTTTGTTGTTATAGTTCATTGTCATTTACAAGTGAATCATATTTTCTTGGTAAAACTTTTAAACTGGCATAAAAACATCAAGCTTCTCACTTCGACATTCTTTATTATGATTTTTTTTATTATAATTATTACCTCTATTTTTATTTATTTGTCTTAGTTATTTTAGACAATCAATATTGTTAATTATTGTGATTTATAAAAAAAAATTTATGTAAATTTTAAATATATAAATTTTATTCCAAAAGAAATAAAAATTCTATATCAAAATTCACACCAAACATTAGTTAGTTTGACCCTCATACTTCAAATTTGAAAAAATAAATTAAAATTGAGAAAATAATAAATTTGGGTCCGAGATAGATACAGAGTCTTGTGCCATAGACTATACAATAAGAAAATTGAATTCAAGATGAATAAAAGAGCTGATTATATATGTGTACTTAGGTTATAAAACCTAGCTGATAGCATTTGAGTAGGAAGTGGATTATGGGGTTTTTCCTATAGACTAATGTGAGTGATATAACAGCTGTTTAGTAAAGATTGCCATAAGTAATTAATAAATAAGTTAATTATCTAAAAAAAACAAAAACAAATTGATCATAAACTGTATTGATATATATTCAAACAATTTAAATTAATATTTTTTGTATCCAATTCATTTAGCCAATCTGCTTTCAGTCCAAACAATCAAATTGTATTGATTTATAAGTCACGAATGACATATAGAAATCCTGTAATAATATTTTAAATTTTCTTATTTAACATGATATATATGAACATAAAAAAGAATATTATTTTTAGATTTTTAAAAATTATGAAAAAATAAACAAAATCTATAGTAATAAAACATTATGATACTTTTTAAGCACATTTTAATCAAATGCATATTAAATTAGAGTGGATCATTGATCCATTTATTTATTACTCAATTTGTTGATCCGATCAAATTTAGTGCAAGACACAACTATTTAATTGCAAAACTATTCTTTAAATGAATTCATTTTTAGTTATTATCCCTTTGAAGTTGATTTTTATTTTTTGCTATAAAAAATCAAACTTATATCTAGCCCCACAAAAATGTCCATTTATGTTGAAAAATTAAAATTAAAAATCAACAATATCAAATAGGAGCAAAAGTACAAATAACACGAACTAACACCATAAGTAAATATTATAAATAATTTTAAAATCACATTATTATTACATTTTTTTTCAAAAGTAGCAAGATGTATTTACACAACTAGTAGTTACGACTGACAATATGTGAAGTGTATATTAAATAAAAGTCCAAAAATCAAAGGGTAGATTTTAATGCTGATCAATCTATTTTACAATCTCTAGCCTATGAAGCCTCTATCACTATCAAATGGTACCAATGACAGACCCATGCCTACATCAAATCAAAAGTAAAACTAACTCAAGTCTACTCTAGCAAACCAGATGAAAATAAAATAATGACCCTCCGAAGTAAGGGAAGCCACCAACTCACTTGAATGCTCAAATCCTTAACGATGCACTTGTTGACAATCTCTAGTACCTACCTTTGCATCATAAAATGATGCAGTCCAAAGGGAATGTCAGTATGTGGAATGTATGAGTACGTAAAATGGCTGAATAAAACAGAAACATGTAGAATAATATAAAAATAACATCAACTCAGAATATACTAAATCAGAATGTTGAATGTCTATCTAAAGCAAGAATAAAGAGTAGACAAGTGACCCACCAACCAATCAAACCCTATCAATCAACTCGACTCAACTCAATGGAACTCAACTCGACTCAACGCAACTCAACTTGACTTAGAGTACTCAATTTGGGAGCTATTTGGGATTTTCTCTTATCCAATAACAATCATTTATGAGTCAGTGATTATACAACAATCCCATTGATGTTGCCACAATCGTTCCATAGTTGCCAGGTAAAGAACAAATCAAATCCACTAGGGATCCAGCCTAACAAGTCCTCTATTATTTTCAGGGACTTTAATTCAAGAGGGAATCTCAATGTAATGGTTCTAATCCTCACCTACGCCTGGCAACATAGTTAATGAGTACAAGTTGGATTTACTTATACCCATTTCGGTACTCAATACTCTTCCCAAGTCTCATTGCTCATAAAACTCCGCAATCAAACCATCTCAAATAGCCTCATGAAGGCACTCATTAACTCAATTAGTCTCATAGAGACTCTCATTATTTCATTAACTCAACTCAATCAGGCCTTTCAACTTAACATCAATCAACTCATCAACTCAATTCTCATTGAATAACTCAAGGACTTAGATTAATCATTAAGAGAAAGTCATTTAGACAGAACTCTAGAATTCAATTATGAATTCTCATAGGATCATCGAGCTCAATTAACTCAACCTCATATTCACATCAAGATTACCATCAACACACTCAAGTCAAGGCTCTAGACTCCATCCCTAGGTTCGTTCATGCACGTTTTCACAAAATAACATATAGAGTTATACAATAACTCATGAAAAGTATTTTTATTCAAGAAAACAAGTTTATTATGATCATCAACATATGAAAATACATGTAATATATATAATTTTCAAAACATATTCAAGAAAGTATTTCAAGAAACATGTATTTGGACTCATGGACTCTCAACTACTCTATTACCATCAATGGGGCACATGGGAGAATAATTCTATGCTTTAGTTTAGCCTTATATACCTGGTGTGAAGCTTTTGACTATCAATCCTCAAAGAACTCTCCTTGAACTTCTCAATTCCTTGCTTATCTTCTCTTCTCTTTAGCCCATCTTTTCAAGAGCTTAGAATGGCTTAGGAATAGGATTTAAAACCTTTTTTATGCTCAACATGACCCATTTAGATGGTGTTTTAAATTTAGAAAGGTTTGAAAAAGGTCTGGCATACCCCTCACGAAATTTGAGAAAAGGTTTTCCTCGGAATCATGGTATCCACGACACGGACTTGCTCACTTTTTGGTGTTTTTATAAAAACTTCTCTGAATGAGTTTTCTAATCTCATAGAAATTTTTGGACAAAACCTAAGTGTAGGTCTGCAGTAGGCGCGCATCGCACACCTGTCGCGCATTTATTCTAGAATTCATTTTCATATAAAAAATTATCTTTTGATCTGGTTGCTCTAAAAATCAATCGAGACTACTTTCCCACTCAATTTTTCATGCTGATTGTACATCTGGCCTTAGATTTTCTATAGAAGCATTGGAAGATGCATTATATGCACATCTGTCCTTCAGAGGTATTTTGGTAATTTTATCAGGTGTACATCATCTCCCCCTTAGAATTATTCGTCCTCGAATGATGAGTAAAGATGAACATCAAGGCACGAATATACTCAAGACTCATCTCAGTACTCACTTAATCAATCAAACTCTCAACTCCTCCTCAACCTCAACAAACTCTACTCAGACTCAGGAATAGATATATCGACTCAGAAATAGAGAAGTTAATATAAGTTAAGGTAAGAACATTACCTTCAACATTCTCATCCTCAGGCATGAATAGATGCAAATACTTAGATCTCATCTCTTCCTCAGCTTCGTATGTGGCTTCCTCAACAAATTGATTTCTCTATAGGACTTTAACTAAGGCAATCTCTTTGGTTCTCAACTTGCGAACCTAACTATCAAGGATTTGAACAGGAATCTCCTTATTGGACAAACTATCCTTTACTCCAATACTCTCAACAGGGATCACCAAGGCAGAATCTCCCAGGCATTTCTTCAACATCGAGACGTGGAAAACTGGATAAATTGCTTTTAGCTCAAAAGGTAACTCTAACTAATAAACAACCTTCCCAATCCTCTTCACAATCTGATAGGGGCTAATATAGCGAGGAATCAATTTTCCCTTCTTCCCAAATCTCATGACACCCTTCATAGGTGACACTTTTAAATACACCCAATCATTTACCTCAAACTCTAAGTTTCTTCTCCTCACATCGGTGTATAATTTTTGGCGACTCTGTGCAGTCTTCAACCTCTCTTTAATGACCTTTACCTTCTCCATTGACTGATGGACAAGATCAGGTCCAATCAACTCGGCTTCTCCAACTTCAAACCACCACATTGGTGATCTATATCTTCTCCCATAGAAAGCTTCACAGGGAGTCATTTGAATGCTTGATGATAACTATTGTTATATGCAAATTCAATTAATGGCAAGTGATCATTATAATTTCCTTTGAAGTCAAGGACACAGGCTCTCAATGTATCCTCTAATGTCTGAATTGTACATTCTACCTAGCCATCTGTCTAAGGATAAAAGCTTATACTCAGATTCACTTTAGTACCCAATCGCTTCTAGAAAGATCTCTAAAATTGGGAGGTAAATTGAGCTCCTTTGTCTGAGATGATGGACAATGGAACTCTGTACAATCTCACAATCTCATGGATGTACAACTTGGCATACTCCTCTGCAGTGTTAGTGGTCTTAACTTCTAAGAAGTGAACTAATTTGGTCATCTTATCCACAATAGTACATATCGATCATGTTGCTTTTGAGACATCAGTAGAACGGTCATGAAGTCAATGTTGATCATATCCCACTTCCATTCAACAATCTCAAAGTTCTGTGCCAATCCACATGGCCATTGATGCTCAAATTTAACTTGTTAATAATTTGGGCACTTAGAATCAAACTCAACAATATCCCTCTTCATTCCACTCTACCAGTAGACTTCCCTCAAGTCGTGGGTACATCTTGGTAGATCCAGGATAGATGGAATATCAAGATCTATGGGCTTCCGCCATAATCCTTTCTTGAACACCATCAATATCTAGGATGCACAATCTACTCTGGTATCTCAACACTCCATCTCCCCCTTTGGAGAAGACCATCAATTTTTGTTTGTTGACAACCTCTTTCAATTGAAGTATAATAGGTTCTCGGTCTTGCTTTTCTTTCACCTCTGCTACTAAGGATGAAGCAGACCCATTCTAAACATTGACTCCTCCCTCATCATTCTCCTCAATCTGAACTCCCAATCGAGCCAATTGATGCACTCCCTTTGCTAACTCCTTCTTTCCTTCCTCTATATAGGTCGAACTACCCATTAACAACCTGCTAAGACCATCAACAACAATGTTAGTTTTACCTAGGTGGTAGAGAATGCTCATGTACAATAATCTTTTAGCAACTCCAACCATCTCCTCTGTCATAGGTTGAGCTCTTTCTGACTGAAGACATACTGTTGGATCTTGTGGTCAGTGAACACATCCACATGCACTCCATATAAGTAGTGGCACAAGATTTTAAGTGCAAACACCACTACTACCAACTCAAGATCATGGGTCAGATAATTCCTCTCATGAATATTAAGTTATTTGGAAGCATAAGCTATCACCTTCCCTCTCTGTATTAGTACACAACCCAATCCACCTCTTGACGCATCACAATATATCATAAAGTCCTCTGTCCTATTAGGAAAAATTAAAACTGGTGCAGTAGTCAGTCTGGTTTTCAACACTTGAAATCTTTTCTCACATTCATCAGACTCAGACGGATCGGGAAGAAAATCCATTAACAAATTTGTAGTAAAACATGCCAACCCTAAGAAACTTCTTATGTCAGTCGGAGAGGTCATTCTGTGCCAGTTCTTAACTGCTTAAATCTTTTAGCCATCCATTCAAATACCATCAACGGAAACAATATAGCCTATGAAAGTCACTAATTTGAGCCAAAACTTACACTTCAAAAATTTGGCATATAACTTATGGTCCTTAAGAGTTTGGAGGATAACTCTGAGATCATTAGCATGCTCCTCCTCATTCTCGAATAAACCAAAATATCATCGATGAACACAATCACAAATATATCAAGATATTGTCTGAACACCCCATTCATCAAGTCCATAAAGATTGCAGGTGCATTCGTCAACCCGAAGAACATTACCAAGAACTCAAAATGCCCATATCTAGTCCTTAAGGCTATCTTTGGAATATCACATTCCCTCACTTTCAACTGACGATAGCTATATCTAAGGTCTATCTTTGAGAAATAAGAGGCATCCTAAAGTTGGTCAAACAGATCATCTATCCTGGGGAGAGGATATTTATTCTTTATCGTGAACTTGTTCAGTTGCCGATAATTGAAACACATTCTGAGTGGCCCATCTTTCTTTGGCCCTCTGTTCAGCCCATCAACATACATCCCCATTCTCCCTCTCATGCGAGTAACTATATCTGGAGCATAGGGAGAATGGGTATGTATGTCTGGAGCATAGGGAGATAGCTGAGGGAACTTCAACATATATTCTTGCATAGTCATAGAGCCTTATTTAGCTTCAGGAACTCTCGTACCTTGGCCTCCCTTTGTTCTCTTGGCAAGAAATGCCCCGTGAAGGCTTCCTCAAACACTGCCCAAGTTAACAATGGGGATTTTTTTCCTCTACTATTGTTCCATTGATCGAACCATAGCCTGACCACACCCTTGAACTGGTAGGCAACCAATTCAACTCTATCAACATCAGCTACATGGATTACTTGGAACACCTTCTGAAGCTCCTCTACATAGCTCTTAGGATCCTCATTAGTTGCAGATCCTATGAACTTAAGGAGATTCATCCTCAAGAATTCCCGGACTCTAGATGTGTCCTATGCATCCTATCTACCTGCTAATTGCCTCGCAACATATGTTGTTATAGCCTAGCTAGTGTTTGGATAGCTTGGCAAAGCTCAACATTAGAAACCTCAGCTTGTGGGGGCTGCTCAACAGGAATAGATAGATCTACAAGCTCCTCATTTCCTTGAGGCTCGGGTGTTAACATTCTACCTAGAGGCAAGTCCTCTACCACAAACGGCTCTTTTGGGAGGCATAATCATAGCTCTGCAATGTGTAGAGCAGGAATTAGAAGAAAGTTTTATATAGTTTGAACTCTATCGTATGACTCAGATCATGAAAGAAGTGTAACCATTCCTAATATCCTATAGCCTTCTACTTATAAAGTATGGTGCACAACACATACATAAACATGACTCTACTAGACACTGCTTCATAGACTCCCTAGGAAACTTGAACTCTGTGCTCTAACACCAAGTTTTTCACACCCTGAGAGGGTACCCTAGACGCGATCGACACTCAGAGACTATTGTTAGTCCCTAAGCGAACTGCTTGGACTCAGAGTACTCAATATGTGGACTATTTGGGAGTTTCTCTTTTCTGACAATAATCATTTTGTGCAACAATCCCGCTGATGTTATCATAGTTTTTCTGTACTTTCCAAGTAAAGAACAAATTGATAAGATTATGAGCTAGTTCTTTCTACTAGTGATACAGACTGCATAGACTAGAGGCAGATACTGATTATTAAGATTGTGAGCTAGTTCTTTTTGCTAGCCTTTTTTTATTATATTATTTTGGAACTAGATAAGATGTGCCAATTTATGTCCCTACGTCTTCCACTGATCAGTAGAGTCTATTATTGAATGAATGTGATGAGACCAAATGGTTCACTTATGAACTAGCAATAGTCTTTGGGTGCCGGCTATGCCTTGGGTACCCTCCCAGAGTGTGATAAACTTGGTATCAGAGTATGAGTTCAAGAGTCCTAGAGAGACTATGAAGTTGTGTCTAGTAGAGTTCTTATTATTGGTGTGAAGAGGTCCACATCCATAATTTGGAGGCTATAGGATATTTAGGAATTGTTTCACTTATTTTATGCTCTAAATCATGCTATAGAGTTATGCTCTATGAAAGGTCCTTTTCTAATTCGTGGTTTGCACGTTACAGAGTTGTTGTCATGCCTCCATAAGAGCCATCAGAGGTAGAGGACATCCTGCCAGGTAAAATGTTAACCCACCCGAGCCTCAAGGACATGAGAAGCCCATGGAACCAGTTGACCCTGTTGAACAGTTCCCACAAAATGAGGTCTCCAATGTTGAACTTTGCCAGGCTATTCAATCTTTAGCCCAGGTTATCATAACACCTACTATGAGACAAGGAGTGGGTAGACAGGATGCACATGATATGTCTAGAGTCTTGGAATTTTTAAGGATAAATCCACCTGAGTTCGTAGGGTCTATATCCACTGAGGATCCTGAGAACTATGTGGAGGAGCTTCAAAAAGTCTTCGAAGTGATACATGTGGCTAATGCTAACAGAGTTGAACTGGTTGCTTACTAACTCAAGGGTGTGGCTAGACTATGGTTCAACTAATAGAAGAAGGATAGAGAAGAGGATGCCCCAGTGCTGACTTGGGCAATGTTTGATGAAGATTTCTTCGGGCACTTCTTCCCAAGAGAATGATGAGAGGCTAAGGTAAGTGAGTTCTTGAACTTGAAATAGCATTCTATGATTGTGTAAGTATATGGGTTAAAGTTCACTTAACTGTCTCGATATGCTCCGAACATGGACGCTGATATGATATGGAGGATGTAAATGTATGTGGATAGGTTGAACAGAGTACTAAAGAGAGATAGAAGGGGAGCAATATTGGTGACTGATATGGATATTGGGAGACTGATGACCTTTGTGCAACAAGTTGATGAGGAGAGGTAGCATGATAGAGAGGAGTTCAGAAGTAAGAAGGCTAAAACATCTAGCCATGAGGTTGGAAAGAAGGGTAATGGAAGTAAATTTCAGACAGGGCCAACATCATCATCTGCTAGTGCACCTGCACTTAGAATCAGGAATGATTAGAGGCCCCATAATATTAGAGCCCATGGATATCAGTCATAAGCCAGTGTGGCTCAAGGTTCACTGGGTAAACCAGCATGTGGTAAGTATGGAAAATTGCACTTAGGGAAATGCCATAAGAGGAGTGATGTATGCTACAAGTGTGGCCAAGCGAGTCACTATAAGAGAGAGTGTCCAAGTGTTCTGACCAAGCTCAATCTTTTACACCAGCCCTACCAGTTAGAGAAAATAGAGAGCTACTATGTCAGGTGCAATCAGAGCTACAAACTATTTGTATACCATGGGTAGTTAACATGATCAGGAGAACTCCCCAGATGTTGTAACAGGTATGATTGGAGTCTTTTCACTTGATTATTATGTTTTATGGATCCTATTGCCATATTATCTTTTGTAACTCCTTATATGACCAGTAGATTTGATAGAACCCCTGAGATTCTTCTTCAACCCTTTGATGTTTCTACTCCAGTGGGTGAGTCTATTTGAGCATAGAGAGTCCATAGAGCTTGTGTAGTATCCATCCATTATAGGGATACTATCATTCATTTGGTTAAGTTAGAGATGACTAATTTTGATGTGATCCTTGGCATAGATTAACTTCACAGTTGTTATGCCTCCATTAATTGTAGAGCTCAAACTTTTAAGTTTCTATTCCCAAATAAATCAATTATAGAGTGGAAGGGTGATTCTATTGCACCCGGGATAAAGTTTATCTCATATCTTAGAGCGATAAAGCATATTTCGAAAGGTTGTATCTATCACATCATGCGAGCAAAATGATGATGTTGAGTCCCTAGCTCTTAAGTCAGTCCCAATTATGCATTTCTAGAAGTGTTTTCGAAAGATTTGCTCAGAGTCCCTCTTGATAGGGAGATTGAACTTGGGATTGATGTTCTTCTCGATACCCAACTTATCTCAATTTACCTTATAGGATGGCCCCTATAGAGTTGAAATAGTTGAAAGAACAATTGAAAGATCTGTTAGAGAAGGGCTTTATAAGGCCAAGTGTTTCTCTTTGGCGTGCCCCTGTCCTATTCGTGTGAAAGAAAAATGGGTCCATTAGAAAGTGTATTGACTACAAGCAACTGAATAAGGTTACAATAAAGAATAAATATCCTCTCCCAAAGATAGATAATTTATTTGACCAACTTCAGGGTGCCTCTTGTTTCTCCAAGATAGACCTCAAATCTGGCTACCATCAGTTGAAAGTGAGGAAATGTGATATTCCAAAGACTGCCTTTAGGACTAGATATGCCTATTTTGAGTTCTTGGTTATGTCCTTTGGGTTGATGAATGCACCTTTAGCCTTCATGGACTTGATGAATATGGTATTCGGACAATATCTTGATATATTTGTGATTATGTTAATTGACAACATTTTGGTGTATTCGAGAGATGAGGAGGAGCATGCAAATAACCTCAAAGTTGTCTTCCAAACACTTAAGGATCATGAGTTGTATGCAAAATTCTCATAATGTGAATTCTGGCTTAAGTCAGTGGCTTTCTTAGGCCATATTGTCTCCGATGATGATATTTAAGTGGATGCTTAAAAGATTGAAGCAGTTAAGAACTGACCCAGACCAACCTCACTGACTAACATAAAAAGTTTCTTAGGGTTGGCAGGCTACTACCGCTGATTTGTTGACAAAGCTGACATAGAAAAAGGTCAAGTTTCAATAGTCCGATAAATGCTAGAAAAGTTTCCAAGAGTTGAAGACGAGACTAACTATTGCACCAGTTTTAGCCTTGCATGATGGGATAGAGGACTTTGTAATCTATTGTGATGCTTTGAGAGTTGGATTGGGATGTATGCTGATGCAGAGGGGGAAGGTGATAGCCTATGCTTCTAGATAACTTAAGCTTCATGAGAGGAACTATCCGACCCGTGATATTGAGTTGGCAGTAGTGGTTTTTGTAATTTAAATCTAGTACCACTCCTTATATGGAGTACATATAGATATGTTCGCTAACACTAAGAGCTTGCAGTATGTCTTCAGTCAGAAAGAGATCAACTTGCGACAGAGAAAATGGTTGGAGTTGCTCAAGGATTGTGACATGAGCATTCTCTACCATCTAGGTAAAGCTAACATTGTTGTTGATGCTCTTAGCAGGTTATCAATGGGTAGCATAACCCATGTCAAGGAAGGAAAGAGGGAGCTAGCTAAAGAAGTGCATCGATTGGCTTATTTGGGAGTTCAACTTGAGGAAAATGATAAGGGAGGAGTTAATGTTAAGAATGGGTCTGCTTCATCCTTAGTTGCATAGGTGAAAGAAAAACAAGACTAAGATCCTATTATACTTCAACTGAAGGAGGCTGTCCACAAACAAAAAGTGATGGGCTTCTCCAAAGGGGAGATGGAGTGCTGAGATACCATAGTAGATTATGCGTCCCTAGATATTGATAGTGTTCCAGAAAGGATTATGGTAGAAGCCCATAGCTCTAGATATTCCATCCATCCTGGCTCCACCAAGATGTACCACAACTTGAGAGAAGTCATATGGTGGAGCGGAATGAAGAGGGATATTGCTGAGTTCATTTCACAGTGACCGAATTGCCAACAAGTAAAAGTTGAGCATCAAAGACCATGTGGTTTGGCCCAGAACTTTGAGATCCCTGAGTGGAAATGAGATATGATCAATGTGGACTTCATTACTGGTCTACCAAGGTCTCGAAAGCAACATGATTTGATATGGGTTATTCTGGATAGAATGACCAAATTAGCTCACTTCTTAGTAGTGAAGACAACTAACACTATAGAGGAGTATGCTAGGTTATACATCCAAGAGATTGTGATGTTTCATGGAGTTCCCTTGTCCATTATATCGGACAGAAGAGCTCAATTCACCTTCCAGTTTTGGAGATCTTTCCAAAAAGGATTGGATACTAAAATAAATCTGAGCACAACCTTTCATCCACAGACAGATGGCCAGGTAAAACGTATAATCCAAACATTAAAGGATATGTTGAGAGCCTGTGTTCTTAATTTCAAAGGTAATTAGGATGATCACCTGCCATTGATTGAATTTGCATATAACAATAGTTATCATACGAGCATTCAAATAGCTCCCTATAAAGCTTTATATGGGAGGAGATGTAGATCCCCAATTGGGTGGTTTAAGATTGGAGAAGTTGAGATGATTGAGCCTTATCTTGTCCAACAATCAATAGAGAAGGTTAAGATAATTAAAGAGAGGTTGAAGACTGCACAAAGTTGCCAAAAATCCTCTACTGATGTGAGGAGGAGAGACTTGAAGTTCAAGGTAAATGATTGGTATACTTGAAAATGTCATCTATGAAGGGTATCATGAGATTTAGGATAAAGGAGAAATTGAGTCCTCACTATATTGGACCTTATCAGATTGGGAAGGTTGCTTATGAGTTAAAGTACCTTTTGAGTTAGACGATATTTATCTAGTGTTCCACATATCGATGTTGAAGAAGTGCTTGGGAGATCCTTCCTTGGTGATCTCTATTGAGAGTATTAGAGTGAAGGATACTCTATCCTACGAAGGGATTTCGGTTCAAATTCTTGATTGTCAGGTTTGCAAGTTGAGAACCAAAGAGATAGCCTTAGTCAAAGTCCCGTGGAGAAATCAATTTATCGAGGAAGCTACATAGGAAGCTGAGGAAGAGATGATAGCAAAGTATCACACCTATTCATGTCTAATAATGAGAATGTTGAAGATAATTTCCTTACCCTTAACTAAATTAATTGATCTATTCTTGAGTCCGGATAAAGTTGATTGATGATTAAGAAAGAGTCGAGAGTTTGATTGATAGATGTGAATGTCAAGATAAGTTTTAAGTCTATTCATGCCTTGATATCCACCTTTACTCATCATTCGAGGATAAATGATCCTAAGGGAGAGATGATGTTACACCCAATAAAATTATCAAAATATCCCTAGGGGAGAGAGGTATGCGCGTAACGCATCTTTTCATGCTTTGATGGTAAATCTGAGACTGGATATGCTATCAAAATGAAAAACTGAGTGGGAAAATGGTCTTGGTCAATTTTTAGTGCGACCAGATCAAAAGATAATTTTTTGGTCCGAAAATATAAAACCAGTAATTGTACACGATAGAGGTGCGTCACGCCTCTGTTATGGACTTGCACTTATATTTTTTCAAAAAAATTTCAAAGAGACTGGAAAAGTTGTTCAAAAATTTTTGAAAGAAAATACATTTGTGCATGCCCAATCCACGTCGCGGACTAGGCTATTCCGAGTGGAGAGTTTTTCTTAAATTTCTGAGGGGCATTTCGGATAATTTTTAACCCCTCCTAAACTCAATACATGATCAAAATAGGTTTTTTTAGGGTAGAAAGGGTCTTATATCCCATTCTAAGTCTTAGAGAAAGTTAGGACTTGAGAGAAAAGAAGAGTAAAGTGTAGATTGGAGTATTCGAAGGCAAATTCTTGAAGTTGATTTTTGTTAGCTTCACCCCAGATATGTAAGGATAAACTAAAAGCATGAGACTGTTCTCTCACGTGCCCCATATATGTTCATAGAAGAGTTGAAAGTCTAATGAGTCTACATACACGATTCTTGATGGGTTTTCTTGAAAATTATATCAATTATATGTATTTTCATATGTTGCTGATCATCATAAACTTACTTTTCTTGAATTGCATATTTTTCATGAGATATTGCATAATCCTACACGATAATTTTGAAAGTATGCATGAATGAACTTAGGGATTGAGTCTAGACCTTGATTTGAGAATGTCGATTGTGATTGTGATGTGACAATGGTGATGAGTTGATAGAACTTGATAGTCCTATGACTCTCCATAAATGAATTCTAATGATTTATCTATTATGTTATTTTCTAATGATTGTTTTAAGCCTTGAGCGATTGTTTGAGATGTTGATTGATGATATGATCAGTGTCTCCAGGAGACTGATTGAATGATGAGTGTCTCCACGAGGCTGATTGAGATAATTTGATTGGGATGGATTCTCTTATGAGCATTGAGTCTTGGGAGGAGTATCGAGTACCGAAAGTGTAAGAGTTAATCCAATTTGCATTCATCAAACTATGTAGCTAAGCATAGGTGAGAATTAGGACCATCACACCACATTATGCTGAGGTCCCCTCTGATTGGAAGTCCTTGAAATAATAGAGGACTTGTAGATTGTCGTCTCTATTTTGGACTTGTCCATTATGGTTTCGATTCATTCCTTACCTAGCAAGTACGAAATGATTGTGGAAACAATGGCGGTATGTTGTACAATCGCTGGCTTATACGTAATTATTGTCTAATAAGAGAACTCCCAGAAAGTTCTCACATTGAGTACTCCAAGTCGAGATGAGATGAGATTAGTTGAGCTGAGTTCTATTAAGTTGAGCCTGATTTGATTTATGAGGTCTGATTTGTTGATGGGTCACTTGTCTACTCTTTATTCTTGTTTTAGATAGACATTTGACATATTGATTGGTATCTATTCTGAGTTAATAATTGTTCTATATTATTCTACCTATTTCTTTTTCATTCAGCTATTTTATATATCGTACATTTCACATACTGATGCCACTCGATGCTACATCATTTCACGATGCTAATACAGGGATTAGAGATCATCAACAGGCATATCGTTATGGATCCAGCATATTCAACTGATTTGTAAGCCTCCACTACTTCGGAGGATTCATTATTTTTATTTCATCTTGCTTTAGAATTAGACTTGATTAAGCTTTATTTTGATTGAGGTAGACATGGGCCTGTCATTGGCACCACTTGATAATGATAGAGGCTGCATAGACTAGAGTCAGATGTTGATTGTTAAGATTGTGAGCTAGTTCTTTCTACTAGCCTTTTTTATAATATTATTTTGAGAAATAGATGAGATATGCACATTTATTTTCCCAATGTCTTTCGCTGATTAGTAGAGTTTATTTATTGAATGAATGTGATGAGGCCAAGTGGTTCGCTTGGGGACTAAAAATAGTCTCCCAGTGCCGGCCATATCTTGGGTACCATCCTGGGGCATGGCAGGATAGTTCCTTTTATGAACCTTGAGTTTTCTAAAAGCATAAGCTACAACCTTAAACTTCTGCATAATACATAATCTAATCCTACTTTCAAGTCATAACTATAAATTACAAATTCTTCCATCCCTTTAGGTAAGGTTAACACAGGGGCAGTAGTTAACTCTTGGAAGATCCTCTCACATTCATCAGACTATTGGAACTTGACTTTACTTTGATTAGTCTAGTCAGGGGTGAGGATATGGAAGAAAATCCTTCAATAAATCTGCAGTAGTAACCTGACAAATCCAAGAAGCTCCTGATGTTAGTTTGGTATGTGGGTCTAGGCCAATTCTTAATCACCTCAATGTTTAAGATGTCCACTTGAATACCATCACCCGAGACAATATGGCCTAGAAAAGCCATATACGTGATCCAAGAGTCACACTTCAAAATTTTACATACAACTTATTATCTTTGAGAGTCTATAAAGCAATCTGAAGGTGATTCACATGCTTTTTCTCATCCCTAAAATATATCAGAATGTCATCGATAAACACAATCACGAATATATCAAGGTAGTATCTGAATACTGTATCCATCAAATTTTTGAAGGCTTCAGGTGCATTTGTCAACCCAAAGGACATCAATTAAAATTCAAAATGACCATATCGACTTTAAAAAGCCATCTTCGAGATATCATATTCTCTCACTTTCAACTGGTGATAGCTTGATCTCAGGTTTATCTTGGAGTGGCATCCTGAAATTGGTCAAACAAGTCATCTATCCTTGTATTTACTCATATGTACTACTTTTGGTGCTCTTGTACTCATGACACCAGGTTTTGGATTTTGTATTAAATGATGTGATTGCTTTTACTTTACTTTATTCCCTTTACTTGTGATCCAATTCTTGGTCATGACAACCTATCAACCATCCAATAAGTTTTTTATCACATCTTTCAAGAGGTTTAGGAAAACGCCAAGAGAACTATCAATTTAAATCAATCATTTGAGTTTCATTATGAAGACTCTCAGGACCATCAAGTTCTATCAACATCATCATCATGCTCAATCACAATAACAGTTATACCGTTCAAGGCTCTAGACTCAATTTTTAGGTTCATTCATGCAATCTCGTATAAAATATGGGGCTTATGAAATAGCTTATGTAAAAATATTTTTTCAGTAAATTAGGTTTATGATGATCATCAAGCATGTAAAATACATAGAATATACAGTTTATAAGAAAACCTTCAAAGAAACATGCATAGAGACTCAATACTCTCACAGTATTTCCATTACCATTGATGGATGCACTGGAAGAACAATTTCATGCTTTAGTTTATCCTTATATACCTGAGATGAGGACAAATAATCAAATTGGAACGATTCTGGCTTGAATTCTTTGAATCCTAGCTCTTTTCTCCTCAACCTTAGATCTTTAGATAGGATGCGTGAAAGACTTGAGAATGGGTTTAAGGACCCTTTTTATGCTAAAATTGACCTATTTTACTCATGGATTAAGTTCAGGAGGGATAGAAAAAGTTTGGAATTCCTCCTAGAAAAAGATAAAATTGAACTGTTAGGGACCCAGTCTGCGTCGCAGACTTGGTCCTGTATAGTGCAATTTTTATAAAATATTTTTGATTAATTTTCTAATCTCGTAGAATATATTAGAACTAGAATTAAGTTAAAATCCATGACAAGTCCATGACATGGAGGTGTCACGCATCTTGCTAGAAATTGCATCTATGCCTCAGAAAATTATCTTTTGATCGGTTGGTCTAATATTCAACCGAGTCACTTTCCCACTAAATTTTCATGATGATTGCGATTCCAACCTCAGATTTGCCAAAAAAGTTTGGGATTATACATTATACGAGCATTCTCTTATCTAGGAGTATTTTGGTAATTTTATCGGGTGTAATAATATCATCCGAGTCAAAAAAATTTGCATGATTCATAAAAAGGATGCAAGTTTAAAGATTGTTTTAAGGAGAAATTTGAGAAAAGTCCAGCTTAAGGTGCTAGGGGACAATTTTTTTTTCACCTTAAGACATGAAAATTTAGAGATTCTTTTAAGAATAAATCTGTGAAAAGCCAACGTAAGGTGCAAAGAAACTATTTTTATCCACCTTAAGGCATGAAAATTTATAGATCCTTTAAAGAATAAATTCATAAAAAGACCAGCTTAAGGTGTAAAGGGACAAATTTTTGTCCACCTTCAGGCATTAAAATTTAGTGATCTTTTTATGAATAAAATTATGAAAATGCCAGCTTAAAGTATAAAGAGACAATTTTCTGCCCATCATAGAGCATCAAGTATTTAGAGGTCTTTTTGAGGATAAATCCATGAAAATGCTAGCTTAAGGTACAAAGGGGCAAAATTTTTGTCCACCTTAAAGTGTGAAAATTTAGAGATACTTTGAAGAATCAATCTACAAAATGTCAACTTAAGGTGCAAAGGGACAAAATTTTTTGTCTACATTAACACATGAAAATTTAGAGATCATTTTAAGAATAAATTAATGAAAAGACCAGCTTAAGGTACAAAGGGACAATTGTTTGTCCACCTTAAGGCCTACAGATCCTTTTATGGATGAACCTGTAAAAGTCCAGCATAAGGTGCAATGGGACAAATTTAAAGGATGAACTCACAAAAGGCCAACATAAGGTGCAACAGGACAAATTTTATCTATCTTAAGGCATGAAAACTTAGAGATCCTTTAGGATAAACCCATAAAAGACCAACCTAAGGCTCAAACAGATAGATGTTCATCTCTGCCTTAAGCAAGGTTATCTAAAGGTATTCTTAAGACACAAGGGGATGGATGCCCATCTATGCTCTAGGTAAGGTAATTAAAAGGCAAGACTTGAAAAACTCCGCTTTTAGATTTAATGACTTTAAGGAATTCGACTTGTAAATGTAGTGAATTTGGAATTTTAACTTTAAGACAGAGAGAATTTGAAGACTTTAACTCATAAATTTAAAGGATTTAAAGACTTCAATTTTTATGCTTGAAGGATTTGAACACTTCAACTTGCAAACTTGAAGAATTTGAAGACTTCAAGTAGCATACTTGGAGAATTCAAAGACTTCAACTTGCAAACTTGAAGAATCTGAAGACTTTAACTAGCATACTTGGAGAATTCAAAGACTTTAGCTTGCATGCTTGAAGGATTTGGAGACTTTGATTTGCACACTTGGCGGATTTAAATACTTCAACTTGCAAACTTGAATAATTTGAAGACTTCAACTTGTGTACTTGAGTTTGAAGGGTTTAGCTTGCATATTTGAAGGGTTTGAAGACTTTGATTTATATACTTAATTTGCAGATTTGATGACTTCAACTTACGTACTTGGCTAAATTTTGAGACTTTAACTTGTGAATTTGACCAAATTTGAAGAATTCAAGTATAATATTGAAGAAGCTGATACTACATAGGGTTTGTCCCCATTGAGTCACTGCCATTCAGTACAAGTTTGAAGCTTGGGAGAGTATTTATAACCTTATTTTCTTGTAAATAGAAATAAAGTGAGAACATGTAGTGTTTTTTTTACACTTGTGCAACTAAACATAGAATATAACTCTAAGTGCCTACGTACTTCAATGAAGAGGATCAATGTCACGACCCAAAATATTGGTGTAATGGCACTCACCAAGGCGAGTCAGCCCAAAACTTAAAACAACTCAACATAATAATAAAAGCAGAAGATAGACAGTCTAGTAAGATAGATAAACAAAAGAAATCAAAAGCTACAACTATCCCAGAACTGGTTTTATATGTACAAACAACTAAATATAGAATAATCAAATAAATACAAGTCTCAATGTCTAGTTTTCAAATTGAATAAAGACATAAAATGGAATACTCGAAAGCCTACCAAAGATATAAGCAGCTACCTTACAAGCAATCCAGAAGCTTAATCCAACAATTAAGAATATTAGTAAGAATCACTGGGCTCACGACCTAGAAAAAAATATAGCAAGTATTGAACACCAAACAACAAGGTACTCAGCAAATAGAACTAACTTAAAGTAAAACAAGGAAGAACACAAGTATTTCTATCCATCCAACCACATATCGTCGAACTACAAATCTGCACTTAGAAAAGTCTCAGTATAATATAATATATACAAATTACAAAATATAAATATAAACTGATCACATAGCACCATATCTCAGAATATCCAATTGATACACGAGTCAAATGGTATAATAGATGTCCAATCTTATAACAATACATGTAATAATATCAAGAAGGAATAATATAAGATGGAGCGAATGCCATGAGATATAAATAATGCGATGCAATGTCAATATTATGATGCATAATTGTACTACGATATACATCTACTTATAAACTCATATTATAATCTATATGGGCCATGCAAGGACCATGTATCATGAACATTGCAGGCAATGACCTCAACCAATGCTCATCAGATCGAAAATGACCTTTACCATAAAATATTAGCTGACATATTACCTCGGCTCGCTAGCAGAAACCTCAACTAAACATCAGTCGTAAAGACCTCGGCCACCAATCCGCATGTTACCTTATTCATCTCTCGGTCGTAGACATTAGAAATATCGATGCAAAAATAATAATGTATGCAATGTGCATGATCTCAATTTTCATCAGGGTGTCAATATCATAATGGTTTCAATATCATCATAGTCTCAATATCAGTCACATCTCAATATAAGTGCTATCTCGATATTAATATCAAATAATTCATAAGATCACATGTACTATGAATTTGCAATTAATTCACAAGTCAAGATATCACCATATGAACAATTACTCAATCTAAAATCACATGATCAAAGCCTATCAGGATATAATTCTACCCCAAAGTACTCAATTCCTTAGACATAGGAGCCTAAAAGTTCAATCATACTTTATGAAAGGTTAGAGTCCGCTTGCCCTCGAAAAAGTCTCGAATCAAGTAAAATCCATGGCTTTTCCCCATCCACAATAACGCAAATCACCACAATCTATTCAAATATAGCATCACAATCACATAACAATTTTAATGACACCAAAATTAATCAATTGAGGTGAAAAGGACAAAGTGATCAAAAATCTCGTATGGAAACAAATAATCAGAATCTGAAACTTAATATACAAAATCATTTCCCAAGTGATAAGGACTTCGACAGTGAAAACTGTTTTGAAAATGGAGTTAAAGTGAGGTAGAACTCATCAATTTAGTGTTAGGAATTAAAGTCTGAAAAAAATTCCAAATTTCTCAATTAAAAACCCCAAATCCTAAGTTAAAATCATAATTTAATCAATAAAAATTAAAGAAATAGGTTAGAAAGTAGTTACCCAATAGATTTGCCTTAAAAAACCTTGAAAATCCTCTCTAAAACAAAGTTTGGAATATTAAAACTAGTGGAAAAGGGTCAAAAACCATCATTGAAAGAAGCTTATTGTTCAAGGAATTTGAATGCTCCATTAACGCGGAGCAAAACCCGTGATTGCAAAAGCCATGGATGAGTAAATCATGGCGCACATAGAGGGGAAGGTTGTGAACACGAAGGCCCATGCTAGTCCACTCTGTGAATGCAAAAGTAAGGTTTATAAATACAGATGGTACAACACCTAGACCTCCACGAATGCAATCCCATGCCTGCCAACTGTATATTGTTCAAACAAACAATCCCATAGCATAGGATAATGTTACGACACAGTCCTTGTCATGATGGAGCCTACTAGATTCCCCTATAGGAAAACCAATTACCCAAACCCCAGGGTACCTGTTCTAGCTTTCTAATTGTGATTATAACCAAAACGATAATATAAATAATCGTGACCTACCCAAAACATAGAAGTCAATAGTATAGAGCTACAATAAATACAAGAATATCAATAATACATATACCAATAATTATAATAATATATAAATCAGGAGTGCTCCTATAAATACATAATTCTACTATACAAAAATAATGTCGAGAAGCAAAAGATAGCCATCCCAAGGAAGGAGACTATGAAGAAGCCAAAGTTGTCCGTGCTCACCCAAAATAAGTCTCCTGCATGCTCCTGAATCCGCAAAATCACCAATCACGACCTTTATCTGGACCTGTACCATGGGAAGATGTAAAAATATAGGGGGTAAGTACTTGAAAAAGGAACCCATAATAGGCATCATCGATCAACCAAGTGAAATCCAATAATCCAGAAGGTTCAAATATAAAGAACTACAACAAGTCTAGCCAAATTAGAAACTAAATCAAGGAAGCAACATGTCTAAAAATCCTCAAACTTTACCTGAACCTACCCAAGTGATGAACAGTGACAATCTGAACCAACAGAAGTGATGAACATGTTGTTTTGGTAGTTGTGAGTTCTTAAATATATTTCCTGCTGATTGCTGGGTTTTTGCCATAGAAAAATGTCGATGTTAGTACAGAGGTCAGATTATCCTTAATGAGGAGTAGGGTGGAGGATATCCCAAAAATTGCATTCCATACCCATTATGGCCACTATGAGTTCTGATTAGAACTTTTGGGTTGACTAATGCTTGTTGTGTTTATAAATTTGATGACATTTGTGAATCGATCACATTTGTTATGGTGGACTTATTGAGGGCTCTAATTGCTAGGGGTTGATTTGTTAAATACTATATTGCTTGTGATTGATCTATTAGATGCTAGACTTACTTGATCTTAGTCCATTGAGGAAAGATGTGCTAGGTTGGACTTTGGTGGTTGTCTATGAGTTGTTTAATCTTAATTCATTATAGTCCTAGTTATCTGGTTTGGGGCCGACAAGGGTTGATTGGGAGTATTCTACCTCCCTTGTTTGTAATATTTCATGTATGACTAAATGATAGTATCTGCTGAGGACCGTGACTGAGAATGTCATAGGTATATACATATATGTGGAAAATCATACAAGAAGCCAACTGGTGATTAGTATGTGAGTATTTGTTGTACTTATGAATGTCCACCTATTATGAGGTGTTAGTGATTGCTTTGAGGATTATCTATTCCACTTTTGAATATATGCATCATGTTGAGG
This sequence comes from Solanum sejunctum, assembly GCA_025642045.1. Taxonomy (NCBI): domain Eukaryota; kingdom Viridiplantae; phylum Streptophyta; class Magnoliopsida; order Solanales; family Solanaceae; genus Solanum; species Solanum sejunctum. The sequence continues at coordinate 7,279 of JAOTQJ010137318.1, read as the reverse complement.
CTATAGATGCTTGTTGCGTTAATAATTTGTTGTATTGATATGATATCCTGACTATTTGTTACACGTATGATGGCTATTATGGTTATGATTAATTGATTGAACAGTAAGATGGAGCGAATGCCATGAGATATAAATAATGCGATGCAATGTCAATATTATGATGCATAATTGTACTACGATATACATCTACTTATAAACTCATATTATAATCTATATGGGCCATGCAAGGACCATGTATCATGAACATTGCAGGCAATGACCTCAACCAATGCTCATCAGATCGAAAATGACCTTTACCATAAAATATTAGCTGACATATTACCTCGGCTCGCTAGCAGAAACCTCAACTAAACATCAGTCGTAAAGACCTCGGCCACCAATCCGCATGTTACCTTATTCATCTCTCGGTCGTAGACATTAGAAATATCGATGCAAAAATAATAATGTATGCAATGTGCATGATCTCAATTTTCATCAGGGTGTCAATATCATAATGGTTTCAATATCATCATAGTCTCAATATCAGTCACATCTCAATATAAGTGCTATCTCGATATTAATATCAAATAATTCATAAGATCACATGTACTATGAATTTGCAATTAATTCACAAGTCAAGATATCACCATATGAACAATTACTCAATCTAAAATCACATGATCAAAGCCTATCAGGATATAATTCTACCCCAAAGTACTCAATTCCTTAGACATAGGAGCCTAAAAGTTCAATCATACTTTATGAAAGGTTAGAGTCCGCTTGCCCTCGAAAAAGTCTCGAATCAAGTAAAATCCATGGCTTTTCCCCATCCACAATAACGCAAATCACCACAATCTATTCAAATATAGCATCACAATCACATAACAATTTTAATGACACCAAAATTAATCAATTGAGGTGAAAAGGACAAAGTGATCAAAAATCTCGTATGGAAACAAATAATCAGAATCTGAAACTTAATATACAAAATCATTTCCCAAGTGATAAGGACTTCGACAGTGAAAACTGTTTTGAAAATGGAGTTAAAGTGAGGTAGAACTCATCAATTTAGTGTTAGGAATTAAAGTCTGAAAAAAATTCCAAATTTCTCAATTAAAAACCCCAAATCCTAAGTTAAAATCATAATTTAATCAATAAAAATTAAAGAAATAGGTTAGAAAGTAGTTACCCAATAGATTTGCCTTAAAAAACCTTGAAAATCCTCTCTAAAACAAAGTTTGGAATATTAAAACTAGTGGAAAAGGGTCAAAAACCATCATTGAAAGAAGCTTATTGTTCAAGGAATTTGAATGCTCCATTAACGCGGAGCAAAACCCGTGATTGCAAAAGCCATGGATGAGTAAATCATGGCGCACATAGAGGGGAAGGTTGTGAACACGAAGGCCCATGCTAGTCCACTCTGTGAATGCAAAAGTAAGGTTTATAAATACAGATGGTACAACACCTAGACCTCCACGAATGCAATCCCATGCCTGCCAACTGTATATTGTTCAAACAAACAATCCCATAGCATAGGATAATGTTACGACACAGTCCTTGTCATGATGGAGCCTACTAGATTCCCCTATAGGAAAACCAATTACCCAAACCCCAGGGTACCTGTTCTAGCTTTCTAATTGTGATTATAACCAAAACGATAATATAAATAATCGTGACCTACCCAAAACATAGAAGTCAATAGTATAGAGCTACAATAAATACAAGAATATCAATAATACATATACCAATAATTATAATAATATATAAATCAGGAGTGCTCCTATAAATACATAATTCTACTATACAAAAATAATGTCGAGAAGCAAAAGATAGCCATCCCAAGGAAGGAGACTATGAAGAAGCCAAAGTTGTCCGTGCTCACCCAAAATAAGTCTCCTGCATGCTCCTGAATCCGCAAAATCACCAATCACGACCTTTATCTGGACCTGTACCATGGGAAGATGTAAAAATATAGGGGGTAAGTACTTGAAAAAGGAACCCATAATAGGCATCATCGATCAACCAAGTGAAATCCAATAATCCAGAAGGTTCAAATATAAAGAACTACAACAAGTCTAGCCAAATTAGAAACTAAATCAAGGAAGCAACATGTCTAAAAATCCTCAAACTTTACCTGAACCTACCCAAGTGATGAACAGTGACAATCTGAACCAACAGAAGTGATGAACATGTTGTTTTGGTAGTTGTGAGTTCTTAAATATATTTCCTGCTGATTGCTGGGTTTTTGCCATAGAAAAATGTCGATGTTAGTACAGAGGTCAGATTATCCTTAATGAGGAGTAGGGTGGAGGATATCCCAAAAATTGCATTCCATACCCATTATGGCCACTATGAGTTCTGATTAGAACTTTTGGGTTGACTAATGCTTGTTGTGTTTATAAATTTGATGACATTTGTGAATCGATCACATTTGTTATGGTGGACTTATTGAGGGCTCTAATTGCTAGGGGTTGATTTGTTAAATACTATATTGCTTGTGATTGATCTATTAGATGCTAGACTTACTTGATCTTAGTCCATTGAGGAAAGATGTGCTAGGTTGGACTTTGGTGGTTGTCTATGAGTTGTTTAATCTTAATTCATTATAGTCCTAGTTATCTGGTTTGGGGCCGACAAGGGTTGATTGGGAGTATTCTACCTCCCTTGTTTGTAATATTTCATGTATGACTAAATGATAGTATCTGCTGAGGACCGTGACTGAGAATGTCATAGGTATATACATATATGTGGAAAATCATACAAGAAGCCAACTGGTGATTAGTATGTGAGTATTTGTTGTACTTATGAATGTCCACCTATTATGAGGTGTTAGTGATTGCTTTGAGGATTATCTATTCCACTTTTGAATATATGCATCATGTTGAGGCTATAGATGCTTGTTGCGTTAATAATTTGTTGTATTGATATGATATCCTGACTATTTGTTACACGTATGATGGCTATTATGGTTATGATTAATTGATTGAACAGTAAGCACAATGGGCTAAGGCCCTAACGTATAAGTGGGATTATATTAGCTATTGTTTACAGTGGTTTTTGATTAGCATATGAGACATCTGTGGTTGATTTATGGAAATTGTGTGTATAAAGAAATAAAGAATGGAATAAAAGTTATACATATGGAGTACGACTATAGTTGTGGATAATTGTGACTATGTGGATATCTACTAGTGTATTAAAGGAATGTGTACCTAGCCTGTTGATTTCGCTTATATGTTAGTTGATTGAACTGATGGGATGAGTGATTGATTATTGAGGATCACTTAGAGATTGCTATATTGATTCCCTGTTGCATACAAATGGGTTGTTATACTCCTAATTAGATTAATTTCCAGAACTGTTATTTGATGCTAAGCATGCTTATGACTATTATATTTGCTACGTACTGCATGTTTCGGGTTAGAATCCCTTAGCATTTCAGGTTAGTCGATGGAGTGAGCATAGCCTTGATAGATTGGGCTATTCAAGATTCTAAGGCGAGTTAAAGCAATATATGTAGGGGGAAGTACCCCAGCCTATGTGGGGTCAAGTATCCTCTATCCTTACTTTTATGGACGAAAGTTCTTTTAGTAGGGAATGTTGTAATGACCCTCCAGGTCATTTCAGTGTTTCATGAATATTTGATAAGTTGAGCATTTGCATAGTGACCTCATGCCATTGGGGTGTTTGGATACTACTAGTGTGGTTGTTGGACGAATCATCTAAAAATGATACAACTTTTTGAGTTAAATGAGAGATTATAATAGTAAAATAAATTTTCAGATAAAGCCTTAGTATACCAACTTGGAGTAGAATTCTGCTGGTTTCATTAGCTTTGGATCATCCAAATTAGGCTAAGAGCATGTTCGGTGCAATTATATCAAGTTTTGCAAATTTAGCCACTGAAATGGATCAATTGTTGACTTTAGTCAACGCCCTTAGTAAACATGTCCCAAAATAAAAATTCAAACTATACCATTGGATCCAGAGCGAATAGTTTGGTCTAGGAGGGCCTTTCGTTTAGTTCCTGAGGCTTCTAGATGAGTTTTGGCTCCTCCAGTAGACTTTGATATTGAGAAGTGGCACCCACATTAGAATAAAAGAACCCCCAATAGGATTTTTGACTACACCATTGAGTCTGAAATATTATTTTTCATTATATTTCATATATGAATTGTATTTTTCTGACTCTAGGTGAGGCTAGAGAATCGAAATTAAGTTTGAGCAGTTGCTAAAAATAAAAGCTGGCATGATGATGTGGCCCAGCCATAGGTCGCCATGTGGCAAGGTGGTGGCAGCCATTTCAGAGGCATTTCATGAGGATGAAAAGGAAAATGGAAAAATAGTCATATCTTAGTGAAATTTACTCGATTTTAGCAAATCAAAAGGCTAAATTGAATGGAATTTTATGAGAAACGCTGTGGGGATCTAGGATTTCAGCTTTTGCATACGTTTTGGAGGTAAAAATAATTATTTTTGATATATATATATATATTATTGTGAATTGCCGAAAACTTTGAGTCGCCATATTTCAGTCATTTCTTACGGAATTGAGTGAAATTTGGGTCTAAACTATAGTACTTTTTGAGACTTACATCGTGATATATTCAGATTCTGATAATTTTGCTATATTTTTGTAGAATTTGACTAAGAATTTATGTAAGAAATATTTTTTATAAGAAATGTAACTTCGTTTTTGAGTCATTTATTCTTGTTCTGGGATTTTTTTGGAGCTCAATTTTTGGCCATGGACTTATGATGATATAGGAATATTTATGAGGGTTAATTTGGTATTTTTGATATGGGCCCTATTTTTTCTAATTTTAATTGTAATTGATGTAATTTCACCTACTTCTTGAGATTTTATAGCCAAATCAACTATAATGATCTTTTGAATTATGTTTTGACAGATAAGCAGTGTTGGGGTGACAGGGAAGGCAAAAGCTTCACTAATCAGGAGCATGAGGAACCACCTTCCAAGTAGGCTAGGCTTTCCTTACATCTAGACTGAGTTGAAATGTGTAGTGAGAACCTGTTTGTTGTTAGAGGTCCCTAAGTAAAGTGTATATATATATGTACATATCTGATGTTGAGACCATGATTATCTTTGGATTCTAAAATACCTACATCTATTTTGTTAGCTGGTTTTAACATTGCTTGGGTTGTGTATGCATTTGACAAGGAATATAAAGGTAAGTTAGCACACAACATATGTAAGCTAAACACTACTGTTACTTTCGTGCATATATTTAATTGTTTAAATGTTGGTTTTGACTTGTTAGGATCTTTGACACAAAAACTTATATTATATCGTCGTGATTCGGATTATTTATGATTTATATATTCTGATTACATTCGGTTAAAAGCTATACTTGATCATTGGAGATTGTGATCATCATTTGGGATCTATAATAGTTATATATGTTATACTAGCTGATTGTTAGCACCATTAAGTTGTGAGTTGACTTATTAGAGGTTAAATGTAACTTACCATTTGATTGGCATGAATACCTATCTTGACCCTCGTTTACCTATGCGAGTAGTATGGTGTTGATACTATGTAGTAATTGAGAAGCTGGGTTGTTGAGCCTGTGTTATATATGGTTGGCGCTACTATATATGTGCGATATATGATGATGTGAGATGGTAATTGTTGTATTGATGACTGTACTAGCTGTAATCACTATAGAGTTGAGTTCTGGCACTATTAGACTACAAAAAGTTCTAATAAAGGCTGGGTATAGGCTAATTCCCCATGACAGGTATGTATTATGACTTAACTCCTATCTATATAAATGTGTATCCTGATGCTACTGAGATAGGCCATATGTGAGGTTATTTGTTGAATATATGTCGTACTATAGACTGATTCTGGTATAGATATGACTCTGCTGGACTTGGTTGTTCTAGAAACTTATGATATGCCAGTTATTGTTTATGTTTACTCTGAGTACTTACGATTGACTAGATTGTGGTGTATTTGTCCATGGTGGGCATGACCCTATATTAGTCTATGAGATATATACTTCTGTACATAGCTATTAGTGTTTGTGCACTTGTTATCCTTACTAGACAGTGGGGTTACCTGCTATATTCTGAGAGAGCTAATAGTTATGCTTTGTTGGGCCTTGTGACTCTTGCTTTGTGATAAGATGTTGGTGAATCTCCGGATAGACTAGTAAATGGATGACTATTTCTATGTCTTGGGTCCTGGATGATGCTCGCATCTTTCGAACTTTGGTGGACATTTCAAGTGTCTAAGACCTGGGTGACACACCCCATGGTTTGAGTCATTGATGGCCACATCTGGGATGTTGAGTTATGGATGTCAATTTCGAGATCCGAGAACCTGTTGATTACTTCTAGGTTTGGGACCCTGTGGATACTTTGGTTCTAGGACCTGTTGATTACCTTTGGTACTATATCCTATGGACTTCAAGGGGTTATCTATGATAGAGGCACTATCTATATGGGTTAGTCCTAGGGATTGGCACCTTGTTTAGAGATGGGTACATTATTAGCAGACCGACACAAAGTTGCCTTATACGATATCCTTTGTAGCAGCTGGGCTGCAATATGATTTTGGGTAGGTGACGCAACTCGGATTATCTATCCTCTTGGGCCTTAGCTTAAATGTTGCCCTAGAGTTGCTATACATGGAGCCACATTGTTTCATTATGGGATCAGATTTCATGACGTAGCATAGTATATAATCTAAATCAGGGTGTCATGTACTGAAATTACCAAAAAATTATGAATTAGATGGGTATTTTCCTGGAAATTATATACGAAAATTCGTAGGTAAGTTTCCTGCGAATTTTCCTACTAACAAAGTTCCAATGGAAATACCTTCGTGAGTAACTATTACTTGTGAATTTGAAAATCCCCAAGTAAATTACGTGAGGATTTGAATTTTGCAGGTAAATTACTTGTGGAGTTTTTTGCAAAAAATACTAAATATAATCAAAAAGAATTTTGTAAAAATTGTGGCAAAAGAAATCTTCTTACAAATATTTTCACAAGTAAAGTCGCATAAAAATATACTAATACATTTGTATAATTGTAAGGACCCGTTAGATATTTTAAGAATTAATCTTGTCATTTTCTTAAAAATATCTCTCTCGTAATAATCTTAGTAGGTATTTCGGACTATTCGATAGCTAAGACTATTTAATTTATGGGTGAGAAATGACATTGGTTAACCGTAGCCACCATTCCTTGTCCTTCTTTATTATTATTATTATTATTATTATTATTATTATTATTATTATTATTATTATTATTATTATTATTATTATTA
>JAOTQJ010137309.1:0-41394 GCA_025642045.1 Solanum sejunctum | reverse complement strand
TGAAAATACCTATACTTTGCCATTTTCACCCTAATATCATTCAAAACATTCCCAATACTCATTCAAACACTTAGCCAAATATTTTACTCCTAAACATAAGTCTCGAAACCCCTTTCAAATCTTAAGGATTGCACTCAAACATTAAGTCTCCATCACAAATCTTCGTCAAGTTCATCTTCAAAGCTATGGTATGTGGGTTTCTTTCATGGGCTCCTTTCACCCATGATATCCAAGCTTCCTTTTACCTAAATTTGCATGATTTAAAGATGATTTACAAATGGGTCTTAATTATTATGAAAATCACTACACGCTATGTCGGACTTTATGAAATACTGACTGTTTCACTGTGTTTTGAGCTATTAAAACAAGATCTATTGTAAGATTTGATGAAGGGTTTTCATGTATATGGATTGAGGGTTTTACCAAGTATCTATTGAAATTTTAACAACGAATTTTCTAGTATGATTTCACTCTTGAATTGCATTATTTCACACTAGCACTACACATCCTCTAAGTATTTGATAAAATGTCCGGTTATGGTTTCTTGAGGAATTGAAGGTCCAATATATGTCTTATGAGTCAAATGACTATATAATGATGATATAATGATGAAATGAATGTATGTATATGGCATTCTCTATATAGTGTTGGAATGAGACCATGCCCTACTCAGGGGTTGCGCACCGGGTAACCTTGTCAAGGGGTTTGCAACTTTATAACCTATCGTGGGGTTTGTACTCTAACACCACGAGTGGTATGGTGTGACAAACCATCAACTTTGCTGAGTGTTTGAACCCATCAACCTATTGGGGTTTGTACTTCGGCACCATGGGTGGTAGTGTATGACTATCTACCAACCTATTGACGGGGTTTATACCTCAATCACCAAGGGTGGTAGGGTTTGATGATCTACCAATAGTTGAATTATCTGTTCTTACACATATGTTATGTCCTATGTAAGCATGTTTTACATAAGCATTAATTATGCATGTCATATGGTTACTATGCTAGTTGTTGTTTATATCTATGTATTTTGACTATGATGCCTATCTCTTGTTGCCTTGCATCCTCCATGCTTAATACATTCAAACATACTAATGCATACTCTATGCCTACATAATATCACCATATAGGAACTGGAGCATTGCTTGGACATCCTCCTTCTCCATGCGGCTAGTTCGATTGTCCTACAAGTTTGTTGGTAAGTCCTCCATTTCAGGGACGTTGCTTATGATCTCTTCCTATGTATCAAGACTATCTTTCTTTTAGTTATGTATTACTTATGAATGTGAGCCTAGTTGCTTATCTTGTTCCCCGCTCTTATCTATGTAGTAGAGGTTTTATTGGACATATTATGTATCTACGCTTAGGCCTCGACTCTCTTGTTTGCTTGATGTTACGATATAAAATTTTACCTTTGTCATAATTTACCTTGTTTATGCTTTCCTATTATTGTTGTTTTAATTGCTTCCATGATCAAGGATGCATAATAATATGTTTTGAGGCTTGTTTGGGGCCCCTTCGAGTTCCCATTAGCCGGTCACGTCTAGGCCCTAGGCTTTGGTTATGGCATGTTAGTTCATTTGAATGTACTAAGTATGTAGTATACAATGCAACAAGAGATAGGCAACATAGGCAAAATGCATAATCATAAGTAAAAGATAGCATAACAAAAATATGACAAGAGTAAATGATACTTGAAGTAAAACATGCTTATATAGAACATATTACATATGAAGAAATGACCATCATTAGATAACCAAGGTGTACTACCTCTTTGGTGAGGCAATTGAGGTATGTACCCCCCAATGTGGTAGCATGGGCGTACCACCCCCCACTCTGAGCTAGGCGATTTTTGTATGTAATCTCTCAATATGGTAGCACGAGCCTACCATCCCCCGAGCTACGCGGTTGGTCAATTTTCATTCCAATAGACACATTTGCATGAAAACAACACATATATACCTTCCTTTCATCATCATAGAGTCATTCATAACATAGGTCATACATTAGATCATTCGTTGCTCAAGAATCCAAAACTTAATATTTTATCAACCACTGGGCGGGCGTGTAATGCTAGTATAAGATCATGCAAAAAAGAGTGAAGTCATCCAAGAAAATTCAATGTAAAACCACCCAACTACACTAGGTAATACCCTCAAGTAAGATACATTGAAACCCCTGATCAAATCACATAATGGACCTTAGATTCATAACTCAAAACATGCTTAAATAGTCACAAGTTAATAAAACCCCAACATAGTTTTATAGTCAAATTCATAATTTGTAATACCCATAAATAAATTAATATAGAATCATGCAATTTAGGTAAAAAAAGAGTTAGGTACCATGGGTGAAAGTACCAATTGGTTGAAACCCACATACCTCAGATCTTGAATTTCTTGGAATTGAGTTAGGAAAGAATGAAAGCTTGGAAGTGAGTCTTGGAATCCAAAACTTGTTCTTGAGTTTCCTTGAAATTGTATTGAGGTCTTGGTAGAGGCTCTTCAGAGAATTTAAGTGTGTATTTAAGATGAGAGTAATGAGTTTGATCATTTAGAATAGGGCTTAGGTCTTTTGGGGAGGTTAAGATAGCATTGGAAGTCTAAAAAGGTCATTAGAGTAACCAATCTTTACGAAAATGCCATTAGTGAACGGATGGAAAAATTGGTAAAATGTTGCATCACTAAAGGCTAAAATAGTCATGTGGCACTCCACAGGTCATGCGGAATGCCCGTGAGATAATACATAGCCTCAAAATTACAATTGGAATACTTGAGAAAAAGTTAGCGTCGACATTACTTTGATGGGCCACTTTCACGGGCCGTCAGATATTACAAGGTCTGTGTTTTGCTCAGTCTAACTACACATAGAAAAGAAATTGTTGGCCACATCACACCCCAAGTTGATGGCTCTTATGACCTGCCATGGCCCGTCAAAGGTGCCTGTGGCACCATACTTAGCCAAAACTCCTTTCTTGCTCACTATTTTTCACTTGCCACCACTCCACAACCAGCCACATGGTAAGTGGCAAGCCACATGGCCTGTGCCACTGGCTGTGTCACATGTCTTAGGCCAAAAATTGGACTTTTGAATTCAAGGCTGTCCAAACGGCCCATGAAGCACCTCATTGCCTGTCAAGGAGCTCGTGTGACATCACTGCACGAGAGGGTCTCACAAAAATGGTTGTAGCTCCTTCATTCAAGATTGAAATAAGGTCAAACAAAGTGCTTTTGAAAGCTAACTGAAAGGAATTTCATTTGAAATTATGTGGCTGATGCATTTCTAATTGTGCTAAAAGTTATACTCATTTAAAGTTGACTCTAGCATGAACCAACACCCAAAACTCAACTCGTAGGGAAGTCCTGAACTCGTCTAAGTACTAGAAGTCTCCTATAACCCTAATAAACTCCCGACCAACACAAATGAAGCTTTAAACATAGATACATAAGAGCATGGAGTTACAAGGTGCCACAAGTAATACCCACATTGTAAGATTTTATGTGCTATTCGAATTTCACTATGATGCCCTCCCACCAAAGACAAGTGTCATACCTCAAGTATGCTAATCATTTCAACCTTAGGAACATAGTGAAGAATAATCCCGTCAGCACATAAATAGAACAAGTATGGTTAATCCCAAAAGAACTTTCTCAAATAAGACATAAGTTTCTAACACTGATGTGTGTTCAAATCGAGTGGCACAATATCACTTACCATGTAGTTTGCATAATTTGCAAACCAACTTATCATTATGAGATTTAGCCAACACTACCTCATCAGTAAAAGAATCATTTATCTCCAATCCATCATCAAATATGAAATAATCCCAAAAATTGCTTGAAAATGTGCCTCGGAAGTGCCTAGAATCATAATTTTTATATATCTTAAAATTTGTGTGTGATATCAAAAATCTGACTTCATATTCTTATTCAGGCAGTCAAATTGAGTGGGTAATGGGTCTAATCCCAATTTTAGAGCAAACGAATTATAATTTCAATTTTCAAAGTGGAGACAAAATAGCGTGCCTACGCGCCCATAGCGCGATATAGCTGGGGCACGATAGTGCCTTATTTTATGCCTAGTTATTTTATTTTGGTCCAAGGCCTTTGGACCTTGGGACTAAGCCTTACCACACGTAAAAATGCCTAATCTTAGGCTTATTTCACCCTCATATCATTCAATACATTCCCAGATACTCTCCCAAACACTTGGACAATATTTCATCTGCAAATTTCAATTCCCAAAACTCATCTAGATCTTAAGGTTCCAATTCAAACTTCAAGTCTCCATCTCTAATCTTCTTCAAAAATCTCCAAAAGATAAGGTATACTGGTTTCTTTCATCGGTTCCTTTAACGAATGATACTCATGCTCTTTTTAACAAAAAGTGTATGATTTAAAGTTGATTTACTCGTGGGTCTTAATTATTATGAATTACACTGCACACCATGTTGTGGTTTCATGAAATTATGGTTGTTTTAGAATATTTTGAGCTATGAATCTAAGATCAAATATGAGATTAGATCAAGGATTTTAATGTATATTGCTTGAGGGTATTGCCAAGTATCTATTCATGGTTTTACATTAGATTTTCTAGAATGATTACACTTTTGAATTGCATGGTTTAACATAAGCACTATGCACCTATCAAGTGTTTGATAAAATATCTGGTTATAGGTTTCTTAAAGAATAGAAGGTCAAATGCATGTCTTATAAGTTGAATAACTATATAATGATGAAAGGAATGTTTGTATATGATATTATCTCTATAGTTTTTGGAATTGACCAAGCCTCACTTGGGGGGTTATATCTCGGGCCACCTTTTTGAGAGGTTTGCATCGCGATTTCCTCGCTCAGGAGGTGGTAGGCCCATGAAACCATGTCGAGAGATTTATACCTTGATAGCCTTATTAGAAGGTTTGTACTTCATGAAACTTGTTGGGGGGTTTGTACTCTATCAACCATGCTGGGGTGATTGTACCTCATCAAACTGTGGAGGAGTTCGTACCTCGTTCGCCTTCTAAGGTAGTGGTAGCCCTTGGATATACCCTATAATGGTCTCTCCTTAACGAGTATTATGTTTTATATAAGCATGATTTTACTTCAAGCATCATCCATGTCAGCCATATAATGATGAAGCTTCAAACATGGATACATAAGAGCATGGAGTTACGGGGTGTTACAAGTAATACCTATATTGTAAGATTTTACATGTTATTTGAATTCCACTATGATGCCCTCCCACCAAAGATGAGTGTCATACCTCAAGTATGCTTATCATTTCAACCTCAGAAATATAGTGACGAATAATCCCATCAGTATATACATAGACCAAGTATGGTTAATCCCAAAAGAAATTCCTCACGTCAGACATAAATTTCTAACATTGATGTATGTTCAGATTAGGTGACACGATATCATTTACCACGTAGTTTACATAATCTGCAAACCAACGTATAAGATTATGATATGCAGAATCATTTATCTCCACTCTATCATCAAATTTGAAATAATCCAAAAAAGTGCTTGAAAATGTGCCTCAAAAGTGCTCGGAATAATTTTCATATATCTTAAAATTCATGTATGATATCAAAAATCCAACTTCATATTATTGTTCAGGGGGTCAAATTAAGTTGTAAATGGGTCTAACCACAATTTTATAGCGAACGAATTATAATTTCAATTTAAAAAGTGGCGCAAAATAGTGTGCCTAAGCGCCCATAGCGCTATACAGCTAGGGCATGGTAGTGCCTTATTTTATGCCCAGTTATTTTATTCTGGTCCAAGGCCTATCAGCCTTGTCACACATGAAAATGCCTATACTTAGGTTTATTTCACCCTCATATAATTCAAGATATTCCCAAATACTTTACTAAACACTTAGACAATATTTCATCTCCAAATTTTAAGTCCCAAAACTTATCTTGATTTTAAGGTTCTTATTCAAGCTTCAAATCTCAATCTCCAATCTTCTTCAAAAATCTCCAAAGGCTAAGTTATGTGGGTTTCTTTCATCGGTTCCTTTCACCCATGATACCCATGCTTCCTTTTAACTAAAAGTATATGATTCAAAGTTGATTTACTCATGGGTCATAATTATTATGAATTACACTGCACACCATGTTGTGGTTTCATGAAATTATGGTTGTTTTAGCATGTTTTAAGTTATGAATCTAAGATCTAATATGAGATTGGATTAAGAATTCTAGTGTATATTGATTGAAGATATTACCAAGTATCTATTCGTGGTTTTATATTAGATTTTCTAGAATGATTACACTTTTGAATTGCATGATTTAACATAAGCACTATGTACCAACCAAGTGCTTCATAAAATGTCTGGTTATGGGTTTCTTAAGGAATATAAGGTCAAATGTATGTCTCATGAGTTTAATAACTATATAATGATGAAAGGAATGTTTATATATGATATTATCTCTATAGTGTTTGGAATTGACCAAGCCTCACTCGGGGGGTTGTAGGCTCGGGCCACCTTATTGAGAGTTTGCATCTCAATTTCCTCGCTCGAGAGGTGGTAGGCCTATGAAATCATGTTAAGGAGTTTACATCTTGATAACCTTGTTGGGAGGTTTGTACTTTATGAACCTTGTTGGGGGGTTTCTACTCCATCAACCTTGTTGGGGGGATTGTACCTCATCCACATATAGAGGGATCGTACCTTATTCACCTCTCCAAGGGGGAGGCATCCCTTGGATATACCCTATATCGATCTCTCCATAACAAGTACTATATTCTATATAACCATGGTTTTACTTCAATTGTATAATGATGAATGAATATTTGTATATGATATTATCTCTATAGTGTTGGGAATGGACCAAGCCTTACTCGAGGGTTTCTAGGCCCAAGTAACCTTGTTGAGTGGCTTGTACCTCGATAGCCTTGCTCGGGAGGTGGTATGCCCGTATAACTATGTCTAGGGGTTTGTACTTTGATAACCTTATTGGGGGGTTTGTAGTCCATTAACCTTGTTGGGGGTTTGTACTCCATCAACCTTGTTTGGCGGTTTGTACCTCATCAACCTATTTAAGGGTTCATACCTCATTCGCCTCTCTAAGGGGGTGGTAGCCCTTGGATATACCCAATAATGATCTCTCCTTTATAAGTATTATTTTTTATATAAGAATGGTTTCACTTCAAGCATCATCTATACATGACATATTGCCATATGTTCATCCATTGCCTATGTTATGCATTTTGCTTATGGTGCTTATCACTTGTTGCATTGAATCCTACATACTTAGTACATTTAAATGTACTAGCACATTCTGTATGCCTAAATGATGTCACCATGTAGGAACCGGAGCCAAGCATGAACATCCACGTCCACGTGGCTAGCATGATATCTCCCATGCTTTTTGGTGAGTCTTTCATTCTGGGTAGTATGCTTATGACCTCTGCATCTACACATAGCATGAGTAGCTAAATCCACAACTAGTATAGTTGGAACCATGAAGAGCTAACAAAGTAAAACCCGAACAATTCATAATTATTGGAAGGTGTGTATGCATGTATTCATCAACTCTCTTTGTTTTGTATGTTTTCTAGTAGTAGCCAACATTAGAACCTACTTATTGTTACTAACTAGACCAAGGTAGTAATGAATAGGAAAAGAGATTAATTAATCAGATTTGATTAGTGTGTTCTAGTCTAATCAACCAAATATGGCCAAGGAAAGTTTATACTTGGACTAATAAGTAATGGTTAGTAATACACACTATAGAGATAGGCCAAGTCACATAGTGAAATTCACCTGTCACCTTTGACCAAAGGTCTTGATGAACTTAAATTACCATTTTACATATTATACACTAGATAAGAATTAGGTTATATGGTGATACTGAGTTGAGGAATCATAGGAAACACAATACCCTAGTTGCTCTCCATTGTTGACTTTTGTCTTCTGATTGTTAGTTTTATTTTCTTATTGATTATTGCATGCAAATCATCCCCCCTTTTAAGGAAGTAAGTCAGTTAACTACTCGGATTACATATTGATGAATTTTCTTAAGTCTACATATTTTTTGTCGGATCGACCGTAACCTTGGTTAGGTTCTATATCTTGACAAGAACTGCTTTATCCTCTAAAAAGGAGATATAACTTGGGTGACATCAACCTCTCCAAGAAGGCCTTCTGCAAGTCTGCCCAACTGGTGATTAAACTAAGTGGGAGCTTAGATAGCCATAATGCAGTATTGCCTATAAGAGTTAATGGGAAGACACAAAGTCCCACAACATCTATAGATATATTTTGTGTTTCTATCACACTCCTATAGACAAATGCCTTATAGTGTAGGTGGCTATGAGGATCCTCCGATGGTAACTCGGCAAATAGCCCACACTTTTGCCGCATCTAAGGTAACCCAATATAGACTGTGAACTTTGTGTGTACCGGTAGTGGTGGCAACACAATAGCTCTAGTCACCTCTATAGCCATAGGATTCAACCTATACTGATTCCACTGGTAAGCATTGACATTGAACTCCTGAGGCTGCGGAATGTCCTCCGAAGGAGGTGGGTTCTCATTCTTAGCATCCATATTATAGTTCCTATTAAGAGCTGCACTAGCTATGTTTTTTGCATTTTCTTGGATCATGCTTCTTAATGTTCTATGGATCTCTAGAACAAACAAAGTTAAGATATTGCCTTGAATCTGAGTGTTGGGCATAAACTACACCAACACCTTGAAAAGAAACAAAAATAACAAACAAAATTAAAACAAGGGAGCTAAGAGATTAACACTTGAATTACTAATTAATTCACTAAATCTAGCCATATTCCTCGGTCATGGTGCAAAAATATTGATGTCGTCCAAGTTATACCTTCTTTTTAGAGCATAAAGTAGTTATTTTCGAGATATATAACCTAACTAAGGTTAGGATCGAACCCATAGGAAATACGTAAACTCAAGAGAATTTACCAATTTGCAATCCTAATAGTTAACCAACTTAATTCTCCAAAGAGGGGGAGGGGGTTTATAATAATCAATGAGAAAAATTAAACTAACTATTAGAAGAGAGAAGTAAATAATGGAGAGAAACTAATTTATTATATTTCAAATAATTCCCTAACTCAGTATCACTGTATAACCTAATTGTTTTTTAGTGCATAACATGCAGGACCGTAATTTAAGTTCACCAATTCTTTTGGTCAAAGGTGAGAGGTGAATTTCACTATGTGACTTAGCCCATCTCCATAGTGTGCATTACTAACCATTACCTATTAGTCCCAGTACAACCTCCCATTTCCCCAGTTTTGTTGATTAGACAAGAACACATCAATCGAATCTTGTTAATTAATCTTTTTTCCTATTCATTAATACCTTGGTCTAGTCAGTGGCACTAGGCAGGTTCTAATGTTGTCCACCACTAGAAAACATGAAAAATGAAGATTGTCAATTAATACATGCATATAACCTTCCAAGAATTGTGAATTATCTCATTTTACTTTGTTAGTTCTTCATGGTTCCCACAATCCTGGTTTTGCATTTATCTACTCATGCAATGTGTAGATGCAGAGATTATGAATTGAGAAGACATAATTTAGCACTTACACAATAGAATTAATAACAAGCAATCCAACTTCAATGAAAATCACAAGCTTCAAGAATGAATTAAACCACAAATGTTGTCAAAGACTTTCTTACAATTTTCTCTCTCAAAATCATGAGTTCTTTGAGTACTAGCAAAAAAAACTTATGAAAAATAACCTAAAACCCCTATTTATAATAATCAAATTCAAGTCCTAAATAAAAAAGGAGAGCTGGTCAGAACGTCATTGGAAAGGTATTTTACTACCCGCATTTAAGTTTATGGCCTATAATCGGGGTGTCGTACTCTGCTACTGGAATATTAGACTTTAATACTATGACAACTCTCTATGACTCGTAAAGTGGTTTATGACCCATTAAGGGGTTTTTTATCTGATAACACTCCTGTAAGTCCAATTCTATGATCCTCAAGGCACAAATGCTCTTCTACGATTTGTAAAATCCACTACGACTCATCTGTAAATCTTCACGAAATCTTGCTATGGCCCCTAGAATGGTTAACGACCAATAGAGAGTCTCGTATAACATCATAACTGTAAAAACATTTGTAACTTTTCCTAAAATCATGGCCAACCAATAATCCTACAAATATAAACACAAAATCACATAAAACCTACAAAGATCGTATTGAGAATATACATAATCTATATTTTAAGTATCAAAAGTGTTGTATTTTTGCAGCACATCAGCCATCCAAATGGAGATCCAACAACTCTGAGCTGATGTGGCAACAACACTCATGGCGTTGGTAACACTATTAGAGACTACACTCTTGGTGCTGGTGATTTATCCTTTGCTCCTCCTAAGCCTATCCATTCTTCCCATAGGAAGAGACCCCACCCTGATGATGATGATGATCTATATATCATACGCTTACGTGCAGGGCTGATTGAGCAGAAGGAGCTCGAGCTTGCCTTAGTGGAGTTTATACGAGAGGCTGAGATAAGATGATCTCAATAGGTAGAGTAAGTGAGGGGTGCTAGCCCCTCCAAATAGATGGTACTATTTAGAAGACTACCCCACTGGATGAGGGTGGCCAGACTCAGCCACACACTACTACTTAGGCACCCAGATATGATTTTTTTCCCCTCCCCCATGTTTTATTTTGCTCTGATTATATGCATTGGGGAAAATGCACCTCTTTTTCAATGGGATATAGTTAGTTATGGGCCTCAGTGGATTCTAAGTAGCTTTGGTCCATTACCCTAATTTTTTATCCCAGAGTTTTCTTGCTTGTGTTCATTTTTCCTATAGATATTTACTTTCTATTGAACTGGCATGTTTAAGATGTTTAGGTAGTATTTGTAGCATATTGTACTAATACCTGTGGCACATAGCATGTTTTTGTGTTTTGTTTGAAAAATGATATCCACCAAAAATTTTGATTAGTAGTTTAGGAAGCAACCGTGCATGTTTAGATGTGTTGACAATGTTGTTATGATAATTATGGATAAATTGAGATAAAAAGCACGATCCAAAAGTCTTTTGTTGATAATGTAGTCTGTGCTATGTGATTGTGAGCTTAACTTGCTAGATTCATGTGTCAGAACTTCCCCTGCTACTCTAAGTTAGACTATAGATTAATTAGAATAGGAATTCATCTTACACCTTTTTTCTTAATAGTCCACTTAGCCTACATGACGAACCAGAACTTTAATATATCCCTTGTTCCTAATTTTTGAGCCTAACATGTACCTATTATTTGACAATACCTAATTAACCTATCCTTTTTAGTTGTCTAATGTTGAAATTAGCCCTAGTCCTTACTTGAACATTGTATACCTTGTCTGAGGCAAAAAGTCTAAGTTGAGGGTTACTGGTGTAAGGGTGAAACAAAAATATAATAAGGGGAGTTAGTGATACACAAAATAAGGGAAAATCGTGTAATAGGTGCAAGAAAAATAAATGATGACTTAGTTGGGAACTAAAAGAAAAAATTGTACTATGAAAGCAAGGAAAAAGCCTAAAAAATAAAAAAAAAAAGCACTCAAAAAAGTTTGAAATAGGAGAAAGGGGGAATGAGATGAAAATAATAGAGTTGTTAAGGAAAACTTATAGAGAAATGCAATGTTAAGGAGAGCCTTTAGTCACTATGTTTACAAAATACCATACCAAAACCCCCTGAGCCTATGTTAAAAGCCTAGAAAATCCTAAAGTGATCCTAGTCCAAGTAGTAGATGGTCTTAATCATGCATATAGGGAAAAGCCTATGGTATTAGGCTTGATGTATGAATATGTTCTGTGAGAGTGAGTGGTTTAACATAATCCCAAGGTTATACTTGAAAACATTATTGAGTGTGACAATTGGGACTACTTTTTGTGAGGGATCTTACATTATATTATTAGCATTAAATTTATTCAGTGATTATAGATTGTTGATAGTATCTCGCTTATCATAGTTTTGTTGCAACAGGAACTACTGTGTGTTGGTTAGCTATAACGCTACCTGACTCTATTTTGAAAATATGGTATGGGTATCTAAATTTGAAATTGATGTGCTATATGCCATTAGGCTAAGGTCCATATGTTACTGTATTATCTATATAGATTGAGTCTGCCAATTGAGAACAAGCAACAATTTTTAATTGAATATGTTGATGTGCTATAAAAATACAATACTTTTGATCCTTAAAACTTTGAATTTTGTGTGTTCTCAAGGTGACGTAAGTTGGTTTTATGTGTTTTCTATTATGTTTGTAGGATTTCAGCTTTGGCCTTGGTTTTGGGAAGAAATGTAGAAGTTGCTGAATTTTGAGGAAATACGAGACCCTTTACGGGTCATAGACTATTTTACGGGTTATGAAGCGGGTTTTATGGACAATTTTATAAAGGGGCTATTTTCTGAAGTTAATTCTATGAACATATAGATGAGTCATGGAATGAACTATAAGTTGTAGAAGATGGTTCGTGCCCTGAGGATCTGAGATTGGGACTTTCTGAAGATTCATCATACAAAACCTTCTTATGGGTCATAATGTACTTTACGAGTTATAGGGGAGTCATAAACTTGAAGTTTAAATTTCTTACATCTTTGTTCAAGACATAGGTTATGGGCTGTAGAATGCAATACATCCCGTAAACCCATTTTATATGGCATGCCGACCAATTATCCTATTTCATTTAGGACATGTATTTTACTTATTATAGATAGTCTTTTTAGGTTATTTTTCATATGTTTTCGCATAGTACTCAGAGAAATCAATAATTAGAGAGACAAAATAGTGAGGTTACATTAGAGAGTCTTTGAGAACACTTGTGTTTGAATTTTATCTTTAAGCTTGTGATTCTTATTGAAGTTGCATTTGCTTGTTCTTAATTTTTCGGGTGAGATTGTTGGGAAAGAGAGGCATGGCCTGAGGAACGTGGTATGTAACTGTTTAATTATGTTTTCCAATTCATCAGTCTTGCATCTACACATCACACGAGTAGCTAAATCCACAACTAGGGTTGTGGGAATTATGAAGAACTAACAAGGTAAAATCGGGTAATTCAGAATTCTTGAAAATTTTACATGCATGTATTAATTAACTCTCTTCACTTTGTATGTTTTCTGATTGTGGCCAACACTAGAAATCGCCTAGTATTACTGACTGGATCGAGGTTGTAATGAATAGGAAAAAGGATTAACTAATAGGATTAGATTGATGTGTTCTCATCTAATCAACCAAACTGGGCCAATGGGAGGTTGTACTAGGACTAACAGGTAAGGGTTAGTAATGCACACTATGGAGATGGGCCAAGTCATATAGTGAAATTCATCTCTCACCTTTGGCCAAGGGGCTTGGTGAACTTAACTTACCGTCCTGCATGCTACACACTAGAAAAAAATTAGGTTGTCTGGTGATACTAAGTCAGGGAATCATGGGGAACACAAAAACCTTGTTTTTCTCCATATTGATTTCACTCTTGTAGTATTTAGTTTATTTTTCCACTGATTTCTGCAAACCCCCTCACCCTTTTTGGTTAGTAAGTCGGTTAACTACTCAAATTGCATTCATTGAATTCTCTTGAGCATACATATTCCCTTGAGTTTGACCCTAACCTTTGTTAGGATATATTTCTTGACAAGACCTCTTTATCCTCTAAAAGGAGGTTTAACTTGGGCGACATCAAATGTCACCATGTAGGGACCGACACTCCTCCTCCTCTGGAATATGGCTAGTTATCAATGTTTAAGATTAGTTTTTTGTCGTGAGCTCTTAATTAGGTCTTCACCTTTTTTCTCTATGTCATGTATTATTTAGACTGATGTATATTTTGATTTTTGAAACTGGAGGCTTTCACTTTCTAACATAATTTAGTGTCTTTTCTATTTAAGGGAAACCGAACCATGCACCAGTTCCTGTTTACTCATATATAGATTGTATTTTTTGGATATGTGATGTATGCTTGAGATATTTGCTTTTTATTTAAATGTTTTTCCTTAGACCCAATCCCATTTTATTCTTGAAATATGTATATGTTATACCAATGAAAGCTTGATATACTAAGATAGCTTGGATGAGGTTCCTATGGGTATCTCATTAATCGTGTGACCACTAGGCCCTTGGGTTATGACATCTAGCTACATCTTAACCTTTAATAATCATATTAATTTTTGGGTCAATTTCTTTCATTTTGAGCATCAATTTGTGTCCTATTTTGATATACAAGCCCAACGAGTTATATAAAACCTTTTTGTGATGATCTTAGGATTTCATCATGGTTTTCACAATCTCATTTTAGACATATTCTTGGGTGCATCTCTACATAGTGTAATTTTAATGTCAAAATATTCGTATTGATGAGGTGATAAATATTGTAATAGCATAGCAGAATTTGGAGTTGATTCAGGCATAGAAAATTGGAAAGTGGACTTGAAGTACATTTGTTTTCCTTTGAGAGAGGATACAATATACTTTCTTTCTTGTTGTCCTTCATAAGATACCATTAAGTATAAATTTCATGTGATTTTTATTATATGTGGAGGGTTAGGTTTCATTCTTTCATTCCTTAGAGTGATGGAGAAGATCTCAAAAGATTGAGTATGTTTATATAAGACTTGGATTGGGACCAAATACTATATAAAGGTGTTCTCGAGCCCCTCTTGGAGAGCCTAAGAGTTTCATGGGTCCTACTTCTAGTATGGGACTAGAAGTGAGTGTGTATAACTTGGTATGAGCAAACATAGATTATACTACTTTCGTTTTATTGCATAACCTCATTCGTGTGCATTTCCTATCACCATCATATATTTTGTACCTATTGGTAGTACAGGATGTTGAATGGGCTTTGTTTTGCTTAATATGGACCTTTTGGGCACAAAGGGGATTTGTAAGATAATGTTTGTGTACTTTTGGCGTGATGGTATAAAGGGTGGTCTCTTTTACTACCCTTATTTTTCTTTATTTTATACTTTGTGCAAGGATTATGTTGTCATGACCTTTTGATCTTTTTGGTGATATCTACATTTAATTCTATTGGAATAGCTGCTCATAGTTATCCTCTTTCATAGAATGTCTTCATGATTATGGGTTGGCTCCACTAGGTAAGTCTCTTTTATCATTTCTTGTTTCTTTTTTACTATCTTTTCTTATATTAGGTTTTCTCTCATTATGAGCTTTCTTTCAGTGTTTTAGTTACCTATGATATATGTGTGAGACCAAATGTCTCTTATCTTCAATAATATGCATAGTGTGGAATGTTATATAAGGCATATATAATTTTGTATAGTACTAAGGATAATAATACTATAAATGAGTGGTAATATTAAAGAGTTAAAGTTTTAGCTCAAACGAATCCCTTAAGAACATATTTGGTGTTAAAGAAATGGCCCGAGTAGCATCCCACCCTTTTGGAAGGTTTAAAGCAAGTTTCACCTTTTGGATGAGACTAAAAGCATATAATTTGCTAATAATAGAGTTTTTAGATATATTTTAGTATAACAATGGTCATATGTGAAGTTTTGGAGTCAAGAAAGTTGCAAGACAAATGATGACCAAAGTTACTGTAAGCTTCTCTAATAAATCTTTCTTAACTTTGGGTCAAATATTTCAGATCATATCTCCCAAAATATAAGTATTTAAAGGGGCCATGACCTATCAAATAGAACGAATACAAGTCTAGTTTGCAACACATAAAATCGTGCATCAAACCAATTTTGGAGTAAACGATTATGACTGTTTTACTATGGATTATCCAAGTAGAAAATTGTCTTGCAAAATCGATTGGGCCAAGAAAATTTATAAGACGATAAATCTAAAATTTTAAGACCCGAAACCATTTCTTTTATGTCCCAGAATAGTGAGTAAATAGAACATAGGTTTCCTATGAGGTTCTTAAGTGATTTCGGTATTTTCTACCATTTAAGTTTGCCCCTACTTCGAGATGCATTCCTAACATATTGGAATTGTTTTCCCCTACGATTAGTTGTGTTTGGAGCTAGTTTTGGAAGATAGAAAATTATTTTTCATGCTTTACAACTACTTTTCCAAGGTAATAATCTTGGGGCTCTTTTATGATTATTTTACGAAGTTCTACGAACATTTCATCACATTAAGGATATATGGCAAATATGTTGATATATACTCAGTTATAAATTGTGTATAGGTATGTATAAGCTGCATATATATATTATTTGCGAAGCTTAGGACATAAGGAGTAACTTTTTTGAACAAACTTTAGGCATTCATACGTCTATTGGAGAGGTATCTCCATCCCTCCTTTTTGCATAATTCTAGGAAATTTTAAAAATATCAAATGCGATATTTTACTATTCTATTGCTAGAAAGACCTTCTGTATAGGGCACCGGAGTTCTACCGAAATTATTTTCATGATGATATTAGATTTATATTTCATCCGTTTGATTAAACTGGATATTCAGTATCCATATATCAATTTATCGGCTTTCTTGACTATGTGTTCATGTGTTTGAGATATTACTTCTTTGGTGGTGTCAGTAAAAACAAATGAAGATTATGACGTGAATTTAGTAGTCACAATCAATTTTCCTTGCTCGCCAATATTATATTTGTAGAACTTAAAAAGTAACACGTTGATTTCTAATCATTTTAATTATAATGCTCTTGTTTAAACTACTAAGGGACATGATTTTTAAAAATATACTTTCTTTTACTAATTAGCAAGGAACCAAGTAGAAGCATTATGTGAAGCATCTTAAGCTCCTTATGAACGTTTTCAGAGTTAAGGCATCATTCTAAATGTTGACTTAAATTTTTAAATTTATTGAAAAGATATATAATATTCCATGAGTCATGTCATGTTCTACTATAGACCTTCAATATTCAGATGATACATGGCATGTTATGCATGGACTTTGAGTTTAGTCGCAAGTAAGGGGTCTATTTGCCCAAATAACTGTGCGCATTGTGTGTGTATTATATAGATGGCCAATGGTAGGCAAATATGATATTGGTTAACTACCAGCAAGAAGTACCATTGCTAGCATTTGGCAGGGTATGTCATGCATTTACATCTTTATATATATATTCACAATAGGAGATTACTCGATCATAGCTTGCATATTTGACCACTAGGAGGTCAAGTGTTGGCAATGAAAGTTATTTGAGTTTTCATTATAGATGGCATCTTTATTACCCTTTTTACTATAACTGTTTATCATTTTACTTTCTACCTTACATACTGGTGCAATTTTATTTGTTTTAATGTATTATTGCTTGGGGAACAATACATTTTGTTTCATATGTGTAGGTTCAAGTAGGGATTCTGACCAACCCCTCTACTAGGACTTCATTCAGCTAGGAGTTGTTAAGGCTCCACCTTTTTCTGGAGATCTTAGAGGATGTCTACTTTTTGTTGTACAATTGGGTATAGTTGGTTCCATGACACAGTAGCACTAGTGACACTCTTAGAGGCTCTTTTTGGCATGATATTTTGGATTGGTTCTTTAGCAACTTATAGTCTCCATCCAATGGCTTGGCATGTATACATATGTGTGTGTTCATGTATCTTTCTTATAACAAACTCATCGTCTAGCTAGTACTTTATTATTTTGGCTTATTTGCCTTGGTATGTCACTTATTGTCAACAATTAGGTCATGAACTAAATGGTCAAGGCATAGTTTTGTAGACATTATGCTACCCGATCTTTTGGTCCCTAGTCTAGTTAGCTAGCATGTCTAGTGGCTTACTTGATCAATGATGATATCATATGCTAGTAGCGCCTCCTATCTCTTTGGGACATGAAAAATATAGTATCAGAGTTGTATCCAAGGGACTCCAAAATGTCATGTCTAATAGAGTCTTGCTTCTGGGTATGTTGTGCACCACACAGATAATAAGGAAGCTATAAGGCATTTAGGGATGGTTACATGTCTTTCATTTAATAGATCTTGCTATAGAGCAAAGTTATGAGAATATATGAAATATAAATAATCCTTTGTGCTTTTTATGTAATAAGCTGTTTATGCTCAAGAGATGGCACAACATGAGATATGTATGGATCTGATGGAAGGTATCAATCGTTCCTCACTAGGTCAGGGGGATATATTTCTCATGGAGGCTCATAATGATTATCTAGTACCTATCGTACAAGCTTACCCAATTCCTGTTGAGGTCCATGGATATGTAGTTCCCCTAGCCCTACTAGTTTCAGTAGTACCTAAGGTAGGCAGGGATGCAGGCCTCCAGCACCTATTGTTCCTTGTCAGATTCTGGGAAGCAGGGGATAAGGGATACAGTTCAACTACTGACTAAGATGATTTCTATTCGTGAGAGAAAACTAGAGTTAGGAGTAGACTCCAGAAGAGATCAAATAAAATATTTCTTCACTTGGCCCCTCAAGTATTTACAAGATCCATTTCCACTGAGGATCTCTAAGACTTTTTAGACCATAAGTATAGAGTATTGACTCAGATTCATGCCTCCATTATTGAGGTTGTAGAGATGCCTTCTTTTCAACTATGTTATGTAGATATCTCGTGGTATGAGGCATGGGAGGGATCTAAAAGGCCTGATGCTCTGCTAACAGAGTGGGAGAACTTCTCTGAGATATTTCAAGCCCATTACTTGCCATGGGAGGTTAGGGATGCCCATCTTGAACAATTTATCAATATGAAGCAGAAGGATGTGAAGGTGAAGGAGTATAGCTTTAAGTTCAATTCTTTGGCTCAGTATGCACTAGATATTGTACATACAATGATTGCTAGAGTTCATCATTATGTGAATGGTTTAGTAGACCATTTGATTAGAGACTACAGGATAACATCTTTACAGCATGATGTAGATATTTCTCGCATATAGGCTTTCGCTTAGTCCAAATAGGGTCTTTCTCGTCAAATATGGATACCTATAGGGGCAAGGAGTAGAGTAAGAACGATCAAACTATGGGGTCTTATAGGGAACCATAGGGTGATTTTAATCCCCTATTTTAATCAATATCAACCTTGATCAGTTGGTAGTTTCCCATCACAAGGGCTAGCGATTTGATTGTTATATTTAGCCAAGACCACAGCAGAGGTCAAGACATTATGAGAGAGACAGGAGAATTTTCCACAAATGAAATAGTCTACTCCTCTATGTACACAATGCGGTAAACATCACATAGTGTAGTGTAGAAAGGGTTCAGGTGCTTGCTATAATTATAGGAAGATAGGACATTTTATTAGCAAGTGCTCAAGCTTAGGCTAAGGTACACCAACTCAGCCTATAGTATCTGCAACAACCTCTTCATCCTTAATACATGCTCCCCAACCAAGTCCATAGTTTACTCAGGCTTCTGGTGTGGGGAGGATGGAGAAGACACCTCAGGTTATTCTAGTGGCCAAAATCGCTTTTATGTACTCACAGGCTGATAAGATATAGAGGCATCTCTGAATGTTATCACAGGTATATTAATGATACATCCTCATACTTTTTATGAAATGATAGATACCGGCTGTACATTCTTATAGTATTCCATTTATTATTGGTAATCGTGACATGAAACCTAAGGTGTTGTCGTGGTCAGTTGAGGTATCTACGCTCGTTGGTGAATGAATTATAGCTAGTTATATCTATCAAGGTCGTACGGTGTTAATTAATGAATTTCCTACCTCTGCTAATTTGGTTGAATTGATTATGCTAGATTTTGATGTCTTTATGCGTACTGATTAGTTGGTAGCTTGTTATGTTAATATTGATTGTTGTGTAAAGCTCATCCATTTTTATTTTCCAGGTGAGCCTATACTCAAATAGAAAGGTATTACTACCATCCTTAAGGATAAGCATTTCCTACCTTAGGGCTCAAAAGCTAATTGCTAAAGGTTGTATATACAACCTTGTTAATGTTGGGGATATTGATAAGGAGCCATCAACCCTTTAGTCAGTCCCTATTATGAATGAATTCTTGATGGATTCATTGATAAGCTTCTTAGAATTTGTACCCAAAATGAGAATTGATTTCATTGTAGATTTGTTTCATGGTAGGCAGACTATGTTAATTCCTCCACATAGAATGGCCTCTATAGAGCAAAAAAAAAAATTGAAGGAAAAACTAAAGGAATTGCTCAATAAAGCTTTATTAGTCCAAGTAAATCTCCATGGGGTTCTCTAATACTCTTTGTCCAAAAGAATGATTTCTCCTTATGGGTGTCCATCTATTATATATAGCTATCTAAAGTTACTATAAAGTATAAGTATCCTCTTTTGTAGATTGATGACTTATTCGACTAGTTCCGGGGTGCCAAATACTTTTTAAAGACCTATGTATGATTTGGTTACCACCAGCTATATGTCGGGGATATTGATATTCTAAAGACAACATTTAGGATGAGGTATGGTTATTTTGACTTCCTTGTCATGTTTTCACAAATGCTCTAGTAACTTTTATAGATCTAATGAATCGAGTCTTTAAAGCCTTCATGAATGAATTTGTGATTGTATTTATTGATGACATCTTGATATATTTACGTTAAGCAGTTGAGGATACAAACCACTTTTGAGTTATATTACATACTCTCTAGGATGATAGGTTAGATGCTAAATTCTCTAAATATGAATTTTTATTAATTTCTGTAGCTTTTCTTGGTCATGTTATTACTGGCGATGGTATCATGGTCGATGGCTAGAAGATTGAAGCGGTGATACCTTGGTCGCGACCTTGAATTCGATAGAGGTTCATAGCTTTTTAGGCTTGGCATTATGAAAGTTTGTTGAGGGAATATCCTCTATCTCTGCACCACTGACAAAATTGACACATAACTAAGCTACGTTTCAATGGACTGAAGCATGTGAACAAAGTTTTCAGGAGTTGAAGAAAAGGCTTACCATCACACCTATTTTGCCTCTTACGGATAGAATCAAAGGTTACGGTGTATATTATAATGTCTTGGGAAATGTACTAGATTGTGTTCTTATGTAGCACACAAGGTTATCATATACGCTTTCAGATAGTTGTATAAACATGAACAAAACTATCTTACTCATGATCTTAAGCTCCTCGCAGTTGTTTTTGCCCAAAAGATTATGTAGTAGTATCTATATAGGGTTCATATTGATGTTTTTACTAGCCACAAGAGTTCCAATGTTTATTTAAGCAAAAGAGATGAACATATGACAAAGAACACAACTATAATTACTAATGGACTATGATGTTCAGACTTATACCATCCCAGCAAAGCTAATGTTATTGGCGATGCTCTTTTTTTGGCGATGCTCTTATCCGAAAGTCCATGGCTAGTCTAAGACATGTTCAAGCTGATAAGGTTAAAATAACAAAAGATCTATGTCAGCTACACAATAAGCAAGTGTCACTAGTAGATGAAGAGAGTGAAGGTGTAATTTTTCAGAATACAACAAAGTAAAAGAATGGTAGCATAAGGATCCTGAGCCGATGACACTAAGGAAAAGTATTCTACCACAACAATCTCCTTTATTTGAGCTAACTGGAGATGGAGCCCTAAGATAGCAGGGTCGTTTATGTGTGACTAACATCAGAGGACTCCACACCAAGATTCTTTCTAAGGCCCATTATTCTTGATATTCATCTCATCCTAGAGTGATAAAAATATGAGACCGTCAAAACATATATTGGTGGAATTCCATGAGAAATGATATCGCAAAGATGGTATACCAATGCCCTAACTTCTAACAAGTTAAAGTAAAACATCTGAGATGGACTTCATCGCTTGTTTATATCATACTACATGTATGTATGATTTTGTTTTGTGTAATCATTGATAGGATAACAAAGTCTGCTCATTTCTTCCCAGTAAGAATGACATATTCAGTGGAAGATTACACTAGACTTTACATTTGATAGATCATTCACCTTCATGGATTTCCATTATCTATTATCTCTTATTGAGGGGATTAATGTATAGTACATATTTGGAAGTCTTTTCAAAAGGGTCTGGCACTCAAGTAAATCTTATCATAACTTTTCATCCCTAAACTGATGGATAGGCATAGCTTACTATTCAGACCATTGAGGATATGTTACATGATAGTTGATGGACTTTAAAAAAACCTAGGGTGATCATCTATATCTTATCTAGTTTGCTTATAATAATAGTTTTCAAGATAATATTCGAATGGATCCTTATGAAGCATTATTCAAGCAAAGGTGTAGGTCACTAATTGGTTGGTTTGAGGTCGGGGAGGAAATATTTCTAGGCGTCAATTTATTCCACAAGTGATAGAAAAAGTATAACTATCAAAGTTTGATTGCAAACAGCTCAAAGTCGGTATAAGTCTTATGAAGATGTTAGACGATGAGACTTAGAGTTTTATATAGAAGATTGGTTTTCTTGGAAGTATCACCTATGAAATATATCACTCAACTTTTAATGAACGGGAAGCTTAGTCCTAGGTATATTGGATCATCTAGGATTATTTAGAAAATCAACAAGATGGCTTACGAGTTAGATTTGCCTTCAAAATTGGGAGCAGTCCATCTAGTGTTTTTTGTATCTATGTTATGAAAGTGCATTGGATATACCTCGCATATTACTCACATTGAGGATAATTACATTTATTATGACTTGTCTTATTATGAGGTACCAGTGACTATTTTAGACTAAGGAGTAAGAAAGCTTCGAGTTAAAGAAGTGGCCTTCATGAAAGTGTTTTGGAGAAACAACAATATTGATGAACTAAGTTGGGGAGCTAAAGAGGAAATGATAAAGAAGTACCTAGCTATTTACAACGTAATGTGACTCACATCCCAAATATTGGTTGTTATCTTTTTATAGTAACTTAATCAAATTTTACATGATTTAGAAGTGTAATTTATATATCTTGTCACAGGATAACTATATGAAGGTTAGTTGTTGTAATTATCAGAAGTTGATTGACGATTTGCAAGGGTAAAATGTATACCCTCAAAATAATATTTTTGTAGATAGAAATGCAATCAAGGGACTGTCTTGGCCATTCACAGATGAATGTTCTTAAGGGAGATGACTATAAGACACCATGTTTCTTGTGTCACATAATATACATAGTGTGGCATGTTATATGGGGCGTATATGATGTTATATAGTAACTAAGCATAATAAGACTAAAAATGACCATTAATATCAAGGATTTAAATTTTTAAGTTGATGGAATCCCTTAAACACACATCAGGGTTAAAGAAATGGCTCGAGTAGCACCCCCACCCTTTCAAAATGTTTAAATTAAGTTTCATATTATAGATGGGACTAAAAGTGTATAATTTAGTAATAATAGATTTATAAGAGGTACCTTAATAGAAAAATGGTCATATGGTAAGATTTGGAGTAAAGAAAGTAGCGATACAAAGGTTGACCAAAGTTACCATAAGCATCTCTAATAAATCTTTCTTAACTTTGGGTCATATGTCTCAGTTCATATCTCCAAAATTATAAGGAATTAAAGAGGCAATGATGCACTAATTTCAAAGGTCTAAGAGTCTACTTTCTAACACATAAAATTGTGTGTCAAGAAAAATTTATAGTAAATAGTTATGACTATTTTTACCGTGGACTATCCGAGAAAAAAATCAGATCGGGAAATGGGTCAAGTGAAGAAAATTTATAAGTCAGAAAATTCGACATTTTAAGACCCCAAAACATTTCTTTTCTATTACAAAATATTGAGAAAACTGAAGAGAGAGTTCCATGAGCTTCTTAAGTGATTTAGGTATTTTAGCAATTTCTACCATTTATGTTGGCCCCCTTCTGAGAGATGTGTTCCTTACATTTTGCAATTGTTTCCCCCTCCTGGGAGCAATTGGAGCTAGCTTTGGGAGATCAAAAATTGTTATTCCTGTTGGTTTTCTAGCTTCAAAACTAGTTTGCTAAGATAATAATCCCGGAGCTCTTTTATGATCCTTTGTATGAAGTTCTATGGACATTTCATCACATTAAGGCTCTATGGAAAATATGTTGATTTATGCTAATTATGAACTATTTATAAGAATGTATAAGTTGCATATATAAAGCGTTTGTGATACTTAGGACCTAAGGAACAATTTTTGTGAAGAAACTTCAGACATTCAGATGTTCATTGGAGAGGCATATAAAGGTTAAACTCCATCCCTCCTTTTAGCACAATATCTTGAAAATTCCAAAAGCATAAAATGCGATATTTTACTATTCTATTACTATAAAGACGTTATGTAAAATGCCTGGGGATTGTAGCTTAATTATTTTCATAATGATATTGATTGATATTCCATTCATTCAATTAAAATGGAGATTCAGTATCTATATATCAATTTTGTCAGTTTGCACCTCTAGCAAGGGCACAACCACCTCTAACTGGATGAGCTCTACCATGGCCTCTAACTGATGGTGCTGGACTGCTAGCTAGAGGTGAATCCCTAACAGATGCCACTATATGGGTATAGTGTGGCCTAGAAAGAGTCTCAAATGGGCACTACCTAATTATATGGCTAGGATCTCCACAACTATAACAAGACCTTGGAGTAAGCTGATGATGTTGAAAACCAGGAGGAATGTTGTAGCCACCCTGACTTGTAGGTCTTTAACAACTAGATGCAATAGAACCACCCTCTATAGTTGGCAAGGAAGCATGCACCAGACCCTAATGTTGTAATGTACTAACACCCCAACAAAATCCTCTACCTCCTGATGATGTTCTAGAATAATCACTGGAAGCTTGGGCCCTCTTGAGACCCCCAAATGTTTTTTGAACCACGCTCTCTCGCAGGCTGACCTAAATACCAAACATTGATGGAGAAATCCAAGCCTCTCACAAACCTATGGACTCTCTCTGTCTTACTAATGACCAAAGATGTGGCATGGCATTATAACTGACAAAACAAGGTCTCATACTCTGCAATGGCATCCTACCCTGAGTGAAACTCTCGAATCTCATTTTGTTCTCCTCTGGAATGCTCCATGGAATGAATCGATCCTAAAATGCCTCTAACGAAATGCTCCATTCTATTAGAAGGGATCTAACTTGTCTAGACCTCATATATACTCTCCATCACCTTCTAGAGAAGCCTCTAAGTTGAACAACAATAAATCTAACACCCTAAGGATCAACTAGGCCAATAACCTCCAATATCTCATGGCATAAGTTCAAGAACGCATAAACATTCTCACCCTTACCATCCTGAAACTAAAGTGGCTTCATCGTTTGAAACCACTAATAGCTCAATTGATCATCGACTGCAAGTACTAGCTTAGGAATAATTTGTACTAGTATAGAACTAGTGTTGACTTGACCACCTGATTAGGAGTAGTGGAACCTTGAAATAGGAGTCTATCCAACTACTCGATCCTGTGGATCTCCTAGTGTACTATGGCGCTACTTGTCTATGCCGTGCCCCGAGTACATCCAAAACTATCTACAAAGTATTCTATAATAGTGGTGCTATTTTATACTATGAATGGACTAGACCTCTTCCAATGTCAAGCTCGGGCTCAAGAAAGATAACCCTTTCATAGTATTTGGCTAGTGTTGCTCCTAAATCCTGACCCAATCCTCAACCTCTAAATCTATCCACATACCCACCCCTATCTGGGCCTTAATAGTAGTCTTAGGGGTTGTCTCTCCACTAGTAGAAGTTGATGCTCTAGTATTGCCATCCGTAAAAAGAACATGCTACACTCAACACTAACTCTAGACATTACACATGACTAAGCTAAAAGAAGTAAAAGAGGAATTTTCTAACGGTCACCACAACCACTCATAGATAAGCAACGGGCGTCGTCGTGCTGATCGTTGAGACCTTACTCGACTAGACTTGTTCACATGCGAGACCAATTTAATTTAGGTCTCTAATATTAAATTGTCATGATTTGATTTTAGGGGTAATGACATTTGTCTTTAACCTACCAAGAAAAGTCATCCTAGATAGATCACAACAACATAATACACAATAATGGGGAAGTTAAAACAAGACAACATTTCAAATAAGAAGACTAAAAAGCACAAAGACATAAACCAAACTAGAAACCATCCCAAAACTACTTGTCACAAGACACAAGCCTCTAATACATCAAAATAAGAAGAAGGATATAAGTCTCAGTAGTATTTGTTTCTCAAATAGAATAAAACTGATAATAATATCTGACATCCTTGAAAGTTTGTTAGAGCAACAAGCAACTATCTCTCGACTGTCAATCCCTCAATCTATAGAAGAAAAAAAAAGTAGAAGAAGGACATCAACTGGATCCGGGCTCATAACTTACACACATGTATAGAAAAACAAGGTTATATACTTAGGTAATAAACAAGCAAACCTAATCACAAGTAGAGTCTAAGGAACAAAGTACTCCTTCCATCCAAACCATAGACCTCTATACTTCCAAAATATGCATGTAGGAAAGGCCAGCATATACAATATAGGAAATACAATAGTTACAATCTTATATTACAGTGTCTCAATAGTCCCAACTTAATAATATACAAGACATAAGTCATTCTACTTATATCACAACCTTTACATAGTTTAATCTCATCAGTATACAAGGTTTAAATCATTCAACGTATCATATTTGGTACATATAACAACTTCAAAATAGGAATGTTATGAAATGGAATGAATGTTATGAAATATGAGTAGTATAATGCAATTTCAAGTAAGTCATGATGTATGTTTGTCCTACAATACACATCCACTGAAATAATAAGACTAGAACCCCTAGGGGCATCAAATGGACTATATACCAGCCGAAATCATTTTCCTTCAATATTTTCTTTCATATCTTAGCGGAAATCCTTTTCCTTTGACTTTGTTTTCTTTCTTTTCCTTTTCTAGAAGGAACCATTTTCCTTCGTCTTTTCATTTCTTTTCTTTTATTTTTTAGTTGTAATAATTTTCCTTGCGCTTTTCTACCACATATCATAAAAGTACCCTTGTAATAGCCGATACTCAGAGACTATTGCTAGCCCCCAAGCAAACCAATTGGCTTTATCACATTTGTTCAATTACAATATAAGAGCGAAAAAGATCAACAAATAAGAAAATAATCAATGAAAAGCAATGACAACATGATAATCTAAGGCCAAAGGCAAAAATAATCTACCTATTAACTAAGTAAGACAAGTGTGAAAGAAATTAGCCAAAAGTAACATCCAATCACAACTAGATAGTCTAGTATATGAAGCCTCTATCGATTGACAAAGTGGTGCCAATGACAGACCTATAGATACCCCAAAATTGAATAAAATAAGACAAAACTCAAAGCTAGAAAAGAACATAATATCCTCCGAAAGTAGGGAAGTTCTCACCAATCAATTGAAAGCAAATGGGTCTTCAACGGTGTGCCTGTTGATGACCGCTAGTACCTGTCTATGCATCATCAAAATATATAGGCCCAAATGGACGTCAGTATATGGAATGTACGAGTATGTAAAATAGTAGACAAAACATGTAAAGAAAGAATAACATCAACTCAAATAGCTCAACTCAAGAAATAGGAAACTCGATCATCACATCAAGAGTCTAAAGTAAGAGTATAATTTAGACAATGACAATGCATATACCAATCCAATCAACTCAGACTACTACCAGGGCCTATATGGGAGTTTCTCTAATAACCATGACCTATGAGTTGGTGATGATACAACAAAGTGATATCATTGCCATATCCATCTAATACCTTGCTAAAGTATAGGACATCCTATCAGTGGATCCAAAAAGCAGTAACATCAAGTCCTTTTTTTAGGACAATAGGAAACATTTGATGTTTTTAGTTCAATCCTCTCCTACATTGGCTACATAGTTATTGAGTTCAATGTGGACTTAATCTTACTCAATTTGATGCTCAATACTCCTCCCAAGAGCTCATAAGACATCAACCCTATGGTTAACTCATTCATCTAGTCTCATTAGACAATTGTCAACTCAACTCATCACTTCAACATCAACTCTTTACTTAGCTCTTGACTCATAAGGACTCAATCATGCATCATTCTAACGAATAGCATCTAGGAAAAACAAAAATAGAGTTAAAGTGTTTAGGGAATACATAGACTCTTTAGTCTAAAATTATACTCATGCATGCTCATTTAAGTAAAATATGTAAAAATTACAAGAATTCAAGCGAAGGTTCATATAGTTAGGTAAAATCATCTAATTCAAGCATTTAATTCATAAAAACTATAGTTCCTAAAAAACTATATACAAATACATTCGAATTTAAGAAAGGCCATCAAGAAACATTCATAGGAGATTCAATTCACTCATAACTCCATAAATCCAGATTATGGGGCACATGGAAGAACATAATCCATGTTTTGGTTAGCCTTACATACCTAAAATATTTTTAATCTTGAACCATCTTGGAAAAACTCAAAAGTTTATTGTCAAACCTAGACTTTGTCTCCCATGAAATCTTTCCCTAAGTTTGAGAGAGTGTTTTAGTGTAAAAGGGTTAAACTAACATGCTTAGGACTTTATTTAGGTGTAAAAAGGTCAAGTTTAGGCTTTGAAAGGGTAGGGGAAGACCAAAATAACCTTTTTTAAGAAGCTATTAAAGTTATTTACAGGCCCGTTGATGACCCATAGAAACTTTCTCAGCCCGTAGAGACCCTTTCATAAACTTTCGAGCAAATTTCAAGTCTCTTGATCAATTTGACAAGCCCAATCTACAGTTCGTAGAAGTTATTATAAACCATAGATTGGTCCACAAAAAATGGGACAAAAATGAATTTTCAGGACTTTTTTTCATGAGTTAGCAGATGGCTCATACTTTAAACCACGGCCCATAATAGGTTTACTCTCAACTTTGCTCTGGCATTCTTCAGTAAAACGGCCATAAAGTTTGAATCCAAACTCCAATTGTGCTGACATAAGTTGCATTGGAAAGCTAATTCAAAATCCTTGCATTTGGTAGGTCATGGGCTATAAATCTTTGTGTGCTAATAGTTATGACCATTTAGAGTTGATCCTTGCATAATCTAACATTAGAAACTTAATTTATAAAAAAACTTTTGAACTCAACTAAGTACTAGAGGTCCCTTATGACCCTAATCTATTTCCTATATGTAAGAATGAGTCTCGAAGAATAGGTACATGTAAGAATAGAGCTATGGGGTGTCATATTTTCAAAGTCAATAGGACGTCAAGCACACGCATATGCACACACATAGCACCATAACGGAAGTATCATTTCCATAATTATGAGGCATACAAGATGTCTACATAACTCATCAACTCGAAGATCATCAATAGTTTTTATTGTTCTTTAAACATATGAGTCATTCGATTAACATATTATATAATAATCACATCGTAACATATAGTTTAGTCTTTCAAACATATTTTTTCAACATCAGCTGAGACAATTCATCATTAGGTCCTCATTTCACAAGTTTTTGGTTTCACAATGACAATAATATCTCAACAAAAGCATTTAGCTAAACATTTATATCAAGTAATTCAATAGATAAATCCATGTAACATGAACCAAAGATCAATAATTTGAACATCATGAATACTTTTACATTATCTACAATGGCATCACTAACCCATTTCACAATATCAAAAATTCACAAGAATAAATCAATAAAAATAGTTATCAATTCATAAATCAAGTCACACAAGTCACCATTCCACCTTCCCATTATCCAAATCATATCCAATAAAATAATTATTAACCCTCAAGATTCATATGAAAGAAAATACTAGTTTAATAAACTAAACAAGGGTCATAGTCCACTTATCTCAATTAAGCCAATCAACTCACTCCAGTGACAAAGTTTTTCCCATCTGAATCACCACAGTCTATTGGGAAATTAATTCACAAATGCAATATGACAGTAACAACACTAAAGTCAAGAAATTCGAGAAAAAGGGCAAAATCATCAAAAATTTCACTATTGGAAATCAAGAAAGAAATCTAGAAATTTTTAAATGAAAAATGATCCTTAAGGTTTAAGGAATCTAATGGAGAAAACTATTATGAAAAAGGATTTAAAATGAATCTACAATCATCATTTTAAATTTTGGCAAGTCATGTCCAGGAAATCTCCCCATTTCTTCAATTAAACCTATTAATTTGATGATGCCGACATGAAATAATCAATGAGAATTGGCTAATATAATTGAAAAGATCTTACCCAATTTATTTCCCATGAAAATCTCCTGAAAATTCATCAAAAATTGAGATCAAAATATTAAAACTAGTAAAAAATAAGTAATTCTAAACATTTTAAAATTAAAATTATTCAGGGAAAAAGTGTTTATCGTGATTGCTACACTTGACCTTGCGATCGCGAAGAACAATAGGATCCTTCATCAAGATCTCGAATAGGACTTCTCAATCTTGAACTCAAGAGTGGCAAACGGGAATAAGAGAATTGCATCAGATCTCAGTAGATTTCAAAATAGCTCAAAATCTTGGAATGAACCCTCAGGATTCAATCGCAACCCAAGACACGTAAATCGAATATGCAACCCTACCAAATTTTATGATTCAGAATCAATTTAATTGCCAAAACTCAATTCTGAGTTATCCTCAATTTGATATCTAATATGTTACAACTAAACTAGTTTCGGCCACAAAAAAACTAAAAATTCAATGGAAACACCTAAAATTTATAATGAAGCTCATTCTAGCTCTGAAAAAACCTCCCAGAACTGTTGGAACCATTAGAAATACAATCTGATTATCTAAACTCAAAATATTGATCAAACCCAAATTAAGTCAAACTTTAACTACATTTCCAACTTTGAACCCAAAATTCACACTATAACTCCAAATCTGATTTTGACAACTCTCATAGATCAATTTATGCATTTCAAAAATGGTGGAATCAATAGAATTCTAATTCATCACTCGAATCTCCGATCCAGAAATTCAAAATTTGAGAATTTAAGCCTCCAAAATTCACTTCTTTTGCAAAAATATGACCTTTTACAAGATTTTCAAAAATTAACTTTCAAAACCATTCAAATAAGACTCAAGGAAGCTATTGGGAAGGGGGAAATTACAATTTTGTGAAAAACACAAAAAATGACCTTCAGGGTGATTACAATGGTGGAGATTCAAATCACCAAGGACATGACCTTAGCTAGAAAGGAATGGTTGTATATTAGGATAGCAAATTAATAGGTTAGTAGGGGTGGGATGTTATTTTTTCTTGTGATATAGTAGGTTAGTAGGTTTAGTCATATCTTTATAAATCATGTTATATTATATGTCATTTAGTTTGCTACTTTTAGTGTATTTAGACAATTATTAAGTGCTTTTCATTCTAATCATTAGTATATATCTAGTATTTTTGTTCATATGGGGATGAGATATTTGAGTAAGGGGTCTTCTGAAAGTAGTATCTATCACGAATCGTACCTAGGGTCTAAGAGTGACATGGCAAATGGGAACCCGAGAGTCCCCAGACAAGCCTCAAGTATTCATATTCAGATCATAGATTCGGAAGCGTACATGGAAATAGTAAACACATAGTTCTAAGGGACCAGAAAGAAGGACTCATGCTATGGTGGTGTCATAGGGATAAGGAATTAACATTGATACACATAGATGATCCTATGGGGGAAATACGGGACTTAGGATCTTCCACATTTCCACATCAGAACATACATACTTATCATAATTCTCATAATCAATCCATTATAGTCATACCCGATGGATAACCATAATCATAAAGTCAAAATACAACATATAGCTCATATCTATACAAGAGTCTACAAGATGTCCAGCAATACCTATAGTCATAAGATGGGATAGGCGCTAGCCAAAATATGTTTGGGGCTTACCCTCAAAGTAAAGATAACATAAGCAAAAGCAGCATAAGGTATAGAAATGGTGACTTGTCCTTGAAAGATAGGACTCATCATAACAAGTATCTCAATAATCAAATCTAATTGTCCAACGGTGGATGAAGATAGTCTCCGGTCCCTACATGGTTAGATCATATAAGCAAAAAGTATGCATTACTATGTTTGAATGTACTAAGTATGGGGGCATGCAATGCATATGACTTATCAAAGTTGCATGCAATGTTAGATGACACGGGCACACAATATCAAAAGAGATATATAGTAATGAAAAGTATTATAACAATATGACATCAAATTCATGATGCATGAAATGCAATATTGCTCATATAAAGTGGGGATGAGACCTCAATCAACATATAAGACTAAGTGAG
The DNA here is from genome assembly GCA_025642045.1 of Solanum sejunctum. Lineage (NCBI taxonomy): Eukaryota > Viridiplantae > Streptophyta > Magnoliopsida > Solanales > Solanaceae > Solanum > Solanum sejunctum. The sequence continues at coordinate 9,269 of JAOTQJ010137309.1, read as the reverse complement.
CTATTACTTGAAATCCCAATGTTATCCCCACATCGGAAAAGAGTTGGCTTATTTTCCAAAGGTAAACCATACTTCTCCTTATGGGCCTTCCATTTTGAAGAAGTAACCTTCTGTATGCGCCTCCCATTTTCGATAGGATTTTCATAATATTTTTAGCTGGTCATGCCTAAACTAACTGGATGAGCCTCAGATCTTTCAAGCGGGTCATCCCTCAACTAATGGAATGAGCCTCGGATCTCAATATCTATGCTGGCATATAGTTCAAGGAAAGGGAGAGGACCCTTAGGGATAGCCCTGATGCCCCCAATTCATCGGTGCTAAGTCAAAACATCACACAGATATGCTTATACATATACATGTTTTCAAAAGAAACAATAGTTATTTAAAATTATTTCAATGTACATTTAGGCTTAAAAGCCAAATCATAGTTCAAAATTATGATACTCCTGCATAGGAATAGCTAGTTCACATATATGAGATGGTGCAAGTACCCAAAATGCTCAAAGAGCCATAATCATAGACATTTAGATGATCATATTGTTGTCATAACCATAATATCTTGTCAAAACCATTTACATATACATATTTGGCATAGCCCACTTAATAATTTTCATAAAATTCAATGCTCATGAATGCATATGCCATGAATGATGTGAGAATAGCATGTGTAATATAGATTCAATCTAAAATCAATAATACAATATGAAATCCAAGTAAACTTCATAAGTAAAATTCACATTTAAATCTCAAATTAAGTTCCCTATGCTTAAATCAAACTTTAAAGAGGAAATGCAGAATTATTTCTTCATATTAATAATGCAATTCAACACATTTGGGCTTAAATTGACTTAAAATAAACAATGAAGCATAGCCCATACTTCAATTGAATTTAATAATTAATAATTTTCAAACTCATATTTAAAGTAAACAAAGTTTCATGAAATTCAAGTGAAAAAGAGTTTGAGTCTTCTTTGTTGAAAGGGACTAAGAATCAAGCTCACATATCTTGCTTAGGAAGATGAATTTGAGAAGAATTTTGCTTGATATTGAAACCTCAATTGAATCCTAGCTTTAATCTTGAAGGTGAGACTTCGAGAGAATTTTAGAAATTGAATTCTATAGCATGAGTATTTTTCAGTAAGAATGAATTGTAATGAAAGAGCATCAGCTGATTTAGGGATCTAGGATAGGTAAAAAGGACATAAAAACCCTTAGAATAACCCAAAATTACGTAAAGGAAATTAATGACAGGAAATTCAAAAATTCGCATAGACCCCTACATAGACGAGTTCTATAAAAATGGGCATAACATTTTAATCCAAACTGAAAATTATGTGAAACTTGATGCCTTGGAAAGCTAATTTAAAGATCTTCGATTTGTTAGGATGTAGGTTCCTGAAATTTTTTTGTGCTAAGAGATATGACCGTTTAAAGTTGACCCTTCTATCAGTTTATGTGAAAAGCTTAGCCAATGTAATTCCTTTGAACTTGGCTTGATGACAGAGACTCATGATGACCCTAAACCAAATAAATAAACTTGGATTGAGTAATTGAAAGTGAATTTAGCATGGTCTTAAAGGTTACATAGAGATCCATCGACTAAAGCTTGAAAGGAGGATTCGGGAAGCATTTTGAGCGAACGAATAAGAAGTTATATGCTAGAATAAGAACGAATTGCAATAAGGGAGTATAAACTGATTTGGGTGTAGGTCTCATAAAGGGGTCACATGGCCCATGGAGTTGTCCATAAGGTGTTACCTTGGCCAAAAACTTTTCCAGAATCAAATTCCAAGTACCACTAAAGCTATACAAAGTCTAGGTCCTTACATCATCTCTCCCTTGGGAGCATTCGTCCTCGAATGTGCTAGAACAAAGCATGAAAGGCTTGACTTAGAACATGAACATCCAAAAACAAGATAAAATGTATATTTCATCACTTAAAACTCATAAAGCCATTAAAACTCATATGAAACATCTTTAAATCATTTAAAACATTTCAAAATAATTTTCATGCAAATATATTCATGTAATGTCATGAAATACAAGAGTAAAAGAATTAAGACCACTTGGAATGGGAAGAACCTAATGTCTTAGGCTTGAGTAGATTGGAAAAGATAGAGGTATCGTCGCATACTTGATTGTACTTCTCACGTAGCACTTTAAACATGTTGATTCTCTAGAGCACCTTAATCGAAGCCACATCCTTTCTGTGAAGCCGCTTCACTAGCCTATCCGAGATCTTAACCGGGACTTCCTTATAAGACACACTCTCTCAACCTCAACACCTTCCAAAGGCACAATTGTACTAGGATCATCAATCTATTTCCTCAACATAAACTCATGCAAAATCGGATGAATAAAACTCAAATTCAGAGGCAAGTTCAATCTATAGGCCACATTCCCAATCCGCTCAATAATCTCATAATGACCTACATACCGAGGACTTACTTTTCCCTTTTTTCCAAAACATATTACGCCCTTCATAGGAGAAATATTCATATAATCCCTATCACTGACAAGAAACTTAAGATCCCTATTTGTAACATCTGAATAAGACTTTCGATGACTTTGAGCCGACTTCAACCTTTCTTTAATCAATTTCTCTCTTTCCATAGCCGCCGACACTAAGTTTGAGCCTATATAAATCATTTCATCAAACTCAAACCACCCCATAAGAGATCTACACCCTCTACCATATAAAACATCAAATGGTGCTATACCAATTCTAGCATAGAATCTACTGTTGTAAGCAAACTTAATAAGTGGTAGATGATCAACCCAATTTCCTTTGAATTCTAACATACAAGTCCACAACATATCCTCCAAGATTTGAATTATCCTCTTAGCTTGTCCAACGGACTGAGAATGGAGATGGGTACTTAACTTCACCTTAGTGCCAAGCCCCTTTTGGAAATGATTTCCAAAAGTGAGAAGTAAATTTATCCGATATTAATAAAAATTAGGCACACCATCTAGTCTAACCAACTCCCTCTTGTATAACTTGATATTGTCCTCAGCATTGAAAGTAGTCTCCAACGATAAGAAGTGAGCCAATTTGGTCATTCTTCTAACAATTAGCCATATGGAGTCAAATCACTTCCGGTACGGGGGAACCCAATCACAATGTCCATATTCTCATTCTCTCATTTCAAGAAGGAATTTCAAAGTTTAGGGATAAACAAATTAGGCCTTTAATGTCCCACCTTGCCATGTTGGAAATTATACCGTTCTGATACAAATCTATCTATGTCCTTTATAATACAATCCCGCCAATACCTTTCCACTACATCTTGATAATTCTTGGTGGATCTCGAATGTATAAAATAAAGAGTGTTGTGGACCTCACTTATGATCACCTCTCTATGACCATTAATATCCAAAAGATATAATCAATCTTGGTACCGAATTACACCATCTTCCCCTTAGGTAAAAACCTCTATCTTATTTTCAACAACCAACCTTTTCAACACAACCAATGAATGGTCTAAATTTTGCTTTGCCTTAACATCTACAATCATAGAAGATTCAGCCCTATTATGAACATGAAAGAAACCATCATTAGATTAACTCAACTCAATTCCCCAACCTTATCAAACAATGAACATCCTTCACCAACTCCCTTAGGCCTCATCTATAAGATCACCTACAACATTTCCCTTGTCTGGAAAGCATCACGGGCTCAAAGTAACTCCTCCTATTTGGTAGGGAGGGATGGAGATAGAAACGCTTAAGACACGCTCCATTGAATGATATGAATCATGAAAAAGTGAAACTTTTCCTTAAACGGCTTATAAGCTCCAACCTAAAGATGTGGCGCACTTCACACCAATGAATGAGACTCTACTTGACGTAGCATGTTAGACTCCTAGGACCATTTATAAACCTATTGGTCTGATACCATCTTTGTCACGACCTAGATTTAGGGTCAATCTTGGAGTAAGATGGCAAATGGGAACCCGAGAGTTTCTAAACATGTCTCAAGTATCCATATTCACATTATCCATCCAAAAGCATATATACAAATAGATAACACATAGTTCTAAGTGACAAGAAAGCAGGACTCACACTATGGGGATGTTATAGGGATAAGGGATTATCATGGATTCATATATAGCATAAAGCATATAAAAACTAAGAGGCAGGTAAGTATAACTCACTCTATAGGTGCAATACGAGACTCAGGATGTTGCACATTTCTATATCAACACATATATACTTATCATTATTCTCATAGTAAATCCATAATAGCCATTTCTAATAGATGACTACAATCATAAACTCTAAATACAACATATAGCACATATCCATACAAGAGTCTACAAGTTGTCCAACAATGTCACTAGTTATAAGATTGGACAGGGGCCAAGACATGTCCTAGGCTCACTCTCAAAGGAAAGGTAAATAAGCCAAAGCAACATACGGTATAGGAACTATAGCTTGTCGTTGGAAGATAGGACTCACCACAATAAGTATCTCAAATCAAATCTGGTCGTCCAACGGTGGATGAAGATAGTCTTTGGTCCCTACATGATAAGATCATGTAGGCAAAAAGTATGCATTAGTACTTTTGAATGTACAAAGTATGCGGGCATACAATGCATATGACTTATCAAACCAGCATTCAATGTTAGATGACAAAGGCACATAATATGGAAAGAGTTATATTGCAAGGAATAATAATATAACAATATGCCACAGAATCCATGATGCTTGAAATGCAATAATGCTCATATGATGTGGGGGATAAGATCTCAACCGACATATAAGACCAAGAAAGCTATTACTTGAAATTTTGATTTTATCCCCACATAGAAAAAAAGGTAGACTACTTGCCAAAGGTAAACCATACTTCTCCTTATGGGCCACCCACTTCAAAGAAGTAAGGTTCCTTCCGAGCCTCTAATTTCAGATAGGATTTTCATAATATTTCTAGCAGATCATGCCTCAACTAACGGGATTAGCCTTATATCTTTCAAGCTAATCATGCCTCAACTAATGGGATGAGCCTCAGATCTCAATATCTATGCTTGCACATAGTTCAACGAAAGGGAGAGGTCCCTTGGGGATATCCCTAATGCCTCCGATCTATCGGTGATAAGTCAAAACATCCCACATGAATACTTACACATATACATGCTTTCAAAAGAGGCAATAGTCATTTTAAATCCTTTTAATGCACATTTAGGCTTAAAATCCAAATCATAGTCCATAATCATGATACTCATGCATAGGAATAGTTCATTCACATATACTATATCGTACAAGAACCCTTAATGCTTAATCAACCATAATCATAAATATTATGTGATCACATTCTTGTCATAACCATAATCTAATCAAAATTGTTTGCATAAAAATAATTGGGCTTAATCCACTTCATAATTTTCATAAAATTCAATACTCATGAATGCACATGTCATGAATGATATGAGAATAGCATGGATAATATAGATTCAATCTAAAATCAACAATATAATATGAAATCCAAGTAAATTCATAAGTAAAATCTACATTCAAATCACGATTTAAATTACCTATGTTTAAATCAAACTTTAAAGGGATAATGCATAATCAATCCTTTATAATAATAATAATGCAATTCAACATATTAGGGCTTAAATCAAACTAAAATCAACATAAAGCATAGTCCATAGTTCAATTAAATTTAATAATTAATATTATTCAAAACTCATATTTAAAGTAAGCAAAATTTCACGAAATTCAAGTGAAAAAGAGTTGTGGTCTTCTTGGTTGAAAGAGACGAATAATAAAAGCCACATACCTTGCTTAGGAAGATGAATTTGAAAAGAATTTAGCTTGAAGTTGAGACCCCAATTGAATCCTACCTTGAATCTTGAAGATGAGGCTTAGCTTGGAGAGAATTTTAGAATTGGAATTCTAAAGGATGAGTGTTTTCTAATGAGCATAAATTGTAATGAAAGAGTATCAGTTGGTTTAGGGGTCTAGGATAGGTGAAAAGGTCATAAAAGACTATAGAATTAACCCAAAATTACATAAGGTTCATTAATGACATAAAATTTAAAATTCGCCTAGACTCCTAGACAGACGAGTTCTACAAAAATGAGAATAACCTTTTGATCCAGACTCGAAATTAGGTAAACGCTGGATGCGTTGGAAAACTAATTCAAAGATCTTCAATTTGATAGGTCATGGGTCACCCAGTTCTTTTTGTGCTAAAAGATATGACCGTTTAAAGTTGACCCTTCTATCTGTTCATGTGAAAAGCTTATCCAATGTAATTCCTTTAAACTTGGCTTGATGAAGGAGAACCCATGATGACCCTAAACCAAATAAATAAGCTTGGATTGAGGATTTGAAATTGAATTTAGCATGGGCTTGAAGGTACATGGAGATCCTTAGACTAGAGCTTGAAAGGAGTATTCAGGAAGCATTTTGAGCAAACGGATAAGAAGATAAGTTTAGATTAAGAACGGATTGTAATTAAGGAGTATAAATTGACTTGGGGGGTCCCATAAAAGGTTCACACAGCCGATGGAGGTATTCGTAAGGTGTCACCTTGGTCAGAAACTTCTCCGGAACAAAATTTCAAGCACCACTAAAGCTACAAAGTTTGGGTCCATACAACATCTCTATCTCTATAGGTAGTGGTATGGTCTGTGCTAATTTTTATCCTCCCCATACCCTTGTTTTGGGATTTTACTTTTTTTTTTTTTTTGGGGGGGGGGGGGGGGTGGGGGGTGGTTTGAGGGATTTTAGTAGGTGTTGTTGTTGATATTTTATATTTTCTTTAGGCTCTTTTATTAATATTCAAAAGTACGAATAAAAGATATTCAGAAAATAAACTTGGCAAAGTTAAAATATTTGATATTATATAATAAATTATAAATTATTATAATTTATAGCTTTTTTAATATTCTTTTATTAAAATTAATCTACTTTGATAAACTTGGATAGTTTTAATGTTGAAAATAAATTACTTATAAATAAAAATAGGATTAGAACAACGGTGAAGTTGTAAATAAAGTAGATAAAATATGCATTTCAATTTTATATTATTTATTTTATATGGAAGAGATAGTTGAACTTTCTCGTTACCCTGAGCTATGGGTATTCTCGTAATTTTATTTATTTTCTGCATTGTTGAATTTGTTTTACAGCTTTAAAGGTTGTACTATTTTTATTAATGGTGAAACTGATCTATTCATGACCAGCTGCTTTAGGGGTATTATTGCTATTTAATATTTTGGGATGCTGATGTCATTTGTACTTCATGATCAAAAAGTTGAACTCCTTAATTTGATTTATTTAATGGGGCTCAACATAATTGTTTATTTCAAACTGCTTTGTGGTTGCTTAATGCTTTAGGAGTAATTAGCTCTGTATCTTTTTGTTATTTTTGTTGCATTAGGGATACAGATGATTTTTAAAATAATATTTTCGAGCCCCTAGGAGATCAACATGCATTTGAGATATTATATTTATAGAAGCTCATATTTTCCCTTAAAGCAATCAGCTCTAAGAGAATTTGGTCATGTGCTATATCACAAAGGAAAACACTAGCATATTTTTAGAAGTTCATATTTCCCCTCAAAGCAATTGGCTCTAAGAGAATTTAGTTGTATGCTATATCACAAAGAAAAATTTGGTTATTTTTAAAATCTTGTTGTGAAATTTTAGATCTCAGAGTCCAAATTTCTCCTCCTTATTATTCAATGTTAGATTTTCCATTTTATCAAATAGAAACCTTTCTTCTCCTTATTGTCTTACAACAAGAAAACTGTTTTTGATTATCTAGTGGAAGGGTAGGTTTTACCATAAGCCATGTAACTCTTGCTAAAAGATCAATCAGTCTAAACCCATGTTACTACTTTAAGGATATAATAAAGAAGGATCAGTGTGTATATACATCAATACGCACATATGTACGTAAATATATATTATACATACACAATTGATGAAGTCAGCTATATTGCTAAGGGTGTCCAAGACTTAAAATAGAGTTATCCTTTTGATAATTAGAGAAAAGGTCAAGAATAAAAGAGAACAAAATAGCTAATTTAAACAATGAAACATCAAAAATGGATGTTAATAAAAGTCAACTCTATTATGAGGTACTTGACACTTTATGTTGCCATGATTAGAAAGACAGAAGGAATTTGATAATATACTAAATTTGGAAGAGTGAGGGCATGACAAATGACCAAAGCCAAAATTTCAAAAATAAAGAACGACCCAACGCGATTCATTAAGAGACTCAGAATAAGATGGTGCAACAACACAAATTTCCTTCATCATTTCATTGTTAGTGACAATCAATCAAATTGTTAGCAATTCTGGAGATGATCGACTGTGATTTCGTGGTGGACACGTGGGATTCAAGTGCGGACACATATCATAGTCTTAAGACTTTGCGTTTGGAATATGTCAAATTTTCAGAATGGCAAGTTGATAGGGAAACTTTTCCCAAGCTTTGAGGAATTAATACTACAACATTATTTCAAGCTTATAGAAATCCCTTGTGCATTTGGTGACATAGACACTTTAAAGTCAATTCGTGTGCTTCAAATAATTAACCATGGTCTTGGAAATTCAGCCATGGAGATTAAGAAAGATGTAGAAGCTTTCACAAGAGAGGAGTGACTTCATGCCCATGTATCATATGCATATGACGACTCAAGTGAAGAAGAAGAGGTAATTAATTTCGTTGTCATAAATTTGTTGCATATGTTGTTTGAGTTGAAGTTATGCTAACCGTAAATAAGTACTTTTTGTTGGATTACAGATATGAACTTGGTTTAGAGATGCATTTACCATTGATTCCATACATTTTCATCTTTCATATTGCAGACCAATTCTATTGCCCTTGGCTTGGGTGGCTCAATCGTTATTTTCTACATTTTAATTCATCTAATTCACTTTAATTTGAATCAACCATTTTTAATATTAGCTTTGTAAGATTACCGTCTCTTCTTTGGGATGTCTTTTTAGACATATTGTTCTATTTTGCAGTAACTCTATTTGTTTTGATAGCATTTTTATGCCATTCTTCACAAATATTATCGTTAAATTGAGTCCAACCTAGAATTTGAAAGTTGGAAGAGTTCACAAAAAAGAAAACGCTCCACACATTAATATAGATATCTACATAATAGTTGCTAAGGAATTAATCGAACAAACTCTTTCAGCTCCCCTAGCGGTACTACCACCACTCCGCAGAACGGGAGCTCCAAGCTAGCTGCAATCAAAAAACTTTCGAACTCTGAGGGTTCGCCGCGGTTCATCATTGC